>JANHAO010001592.1:0-32184 GCA_026873985.1 Saraca asoca
TGGGTCACACGCATAATGGAGAATGAATTATGGCCAAAGGTAGGATATATTTATATCCAGGGACCAAAATGTAATTTATGAAAATTATTGGGGCAAAGTTGTAATTTATGAAAATTGCATGGGGCTAAAATGCAGGTCGAAATGAAAAATTAGATTTTTCACTTCAGCCACCCAAAGCAACATCATTTTGGGCCAGGCCTATAAAGGGCCAAAACGCTACGTTTGCAGCAATGGATACCGCAGCCCCAAGCTGAAAGGAAAGTCCGTCCGACAAACCCCGAAACCCATTTTGCTCCGTCTTCGGTCCCGTCCAAATCTTCCAGTTTTGAACCGGAAGTCTACACCTTCAGCTTGGCTAGCACCTTGGGAAGGTTATAGTTGCTTGATTCGAGCATTCTCTGGCATGGATAACCGGCAGGACTGGGACACTTGGACCAAATTGGTGGCAAGCTCTCCGGCCTTCTTCCACTATGTTCAAGCTCTTCTAAAGGTTAGTACAGCTTCCTTGTGAGCTTATAAAGCTTTAATTGTCCAAAACCAACATGATCCTGGGTGGATTTGCTCGGTCTGATCGGGTTTAATTTTCTGGCATCGGGCAAACCCAGTAGTCGCTTCATCAGTACACCGTATGATCCTCACACTCTGGGATGAGTCAGGTTCGTTGTCTTCGCTCCTAATTATATCGTGGCAGTGTGCATGACCTGCTCCCATCTACATTAAGAAAGAAAGGTTGGTCAGGCTATTGAGAGCGAACCATACCAAAGACTAAGGCTAACGACCCCTATAATGCAGGCCATGCACACCCTATGTCACCGCATTAACAACCCAAATTCTGGAAAACGGAGAGGACCTTCTGGCCAAATCACAGAACCTCCAAAAGGCTAAAACGGATGTCCAAAATCCTAAAGCATACCGGTATCCTAACTATTCCGATCCAAACAAAATGAAGCATCTAAACCATCTTTACCTATCAATGTCACCATCTCCTAACCAATCATAACCAAGTCCCCTATTTCCAACAAAGGAAGAAAACACAGAAAAGACGCAAAGCTAGAGGGAACATAACATGGTTTATGGCGATGAAAGGTTCGAAAGGCTTGGGTAACAGCTGGAAGAACAGATGGAAGGTGGTAGAAACTGGCAGAGGAAAAGTTGTCACAGCAATCTGGGAAGCAGATGAGCAGAGGATACTAAAACTCTAAAATTTTTCGAATAGCAAGTTGAGAGGGAGAGAGAAGGCATTTTTGATTTATAAAGGGGTGTGATCCCACCATCGGATCAAAAAAGCTATCAGTTACCCATGATCCAATGATCTAAGGAGGACAACGGCCAGCTCATAATGGCACAACACATGCGCACCAAAACTGGGAGCAATTATTACCAGCTGCCGTTGGGAATCGAAGAGCCCCACGTAAAATGAGTGGGAGTGCCAAATGACTCATTAGGGTCATAGGTTGCTCAGTATTGGATCGTGACAATGCTTCAAGACCTCACGTCCAAGAAGTGCTAACCACACACAAAAATCTTGCCTGAGCTACGTCTAAGAAGTGCTTCATACACAAAAATCTTGCGTGGACAATCTCAAGACCTTGCGTCCAAAAAGTGCTAGCCATGCACAAAAATCTTGCATGAACCGCGTCTAAGAAATGCTTTACGCACAAAAACCTTGCGTGGAAAATCTCAAGACCTCGTGTCCAAGAAGTGCTAGCTAAGCACAAAAATCTTGCATGAGCTGCGTCCAAGAAGTGCTTCACGCATAAAAATCTTATGCGGACAATCTCAAGACCTCATGTCTAAGAAGTGCTAGCCACCCATAAAAATCTTGCACGATCCGCATCCAAGGAGTGCTTCACGCACAAAAACTTTACGCAAGCAACTTCAAGACTTCACGTTCAAGAAGTGCAAGCCATGCACAAAAATCTTATGCGACCAGGCACAATCGATTGGTTATACGATAAATTCCTTTAAACTGAAATTTGTTGATTTAAGCCGATTGGCTCGAATTTTATTCTTACAACAAGGGTTGATTCTCCCGTTAAACACTTCACATAACTATTATTGAGTTATGATTTTACAGAAGTAGGCCATATTGCCAACAGTAACCAATTAAACTGTCCATGCAGTAGACTTGGAAAGACAAAGAGCACAAACATAATACTTGAAACTTTATTAAAAGACCTCCCACAACGAGGCAAATTTACATTAGAAGAGCTAATACACAAAGATAAAACAAAGATTTAAAGTCTGCACTCCCATAAGGGAAAAGAGAGCCAGCTTCCCGGAGACAAACTCCCATAAGATGAAACGTGAACGGATGTGGCTGCTTCTACTTATAGCCTTTCTCAGCTAACGGTTCCTTTCCTGGCTCAAACCTAGTGCAATTCAAAAAGGGGTTAGGAATCCAGCTAGTAAAGTTGAACTTCATGAAAAGGCCATGAAGAAATAATTCAAGAATAAAACAAGACTTCCTAGGAGCTAACAAGAGAAGTTATTCAGGGAAGCCATGTGCAACAGGCTATTCACTCCCCTAAAACCTCTGTAACGGACCATGCACACCCCAAGGAGTTTCACTGGAAGCCAAACTACTAAAGGCATAAAGGGCTTAACTAAAGCGTCCATCAAACAATCTCATGAAGAAGCAATGGGAGCTTCATAGGTTTTATAAACCAGTCAGAGTTCATCAAATGACCTAAAGGACATTCAGCTGTTCTAAATCAGATGGTCTAGGAAAAATAAGTTCGCCACGTTAACGGCTAAAGAATCACGCACAATGAGAAGTATGGTCTAAAAAAAGGGGGATGACAACCTGAAAGATAGAAATGACAACACGACAGTCTAAGCACAAGGACTTAGCCATGCTACAGATTACAAATAAAGATTTTGATTACCAGTTGCAACTCCCAGCCCACAAAGTGAGCTGAGAGTTGGGGGCCATATGTTGTGGGCATTTTCCAAAAACACGGATTGGGCCGGCTAAGGTCCAATGAGAGGCCCAGCTAATCAAAGGGAGGTCCAATTTGGAGGATTGAGGTCGCCTCCAAGTCATCGATCATGAGCTGAAAGTGTCACTCAATGTCACAGCGGGGAAAACATCTCGCTGAAAAGGCTCTTAACCCGTCAACGAGAAGCTTACCGCCCTCAAGGAGAATGACTAGGCAAGGACAATAAAGTCGGCCGAAACGTCCAACTCGCTCATCTTCTAGCTTGCCCACTAGAATTGGATACATGTATAGAGCCGAGTCGGTAATCCAGGGCATATATCTTCAACTGACAGCTCACCCTCCAAACCTACACATTAGCTCCCCGGAAGTCCGATAATGATTTGCCCAGCATTAATTACTCGACGTCAAGCATTAAATGCCTGAAGCAACGGAAATAATCATTTTGTTATTTGTAAAATTACACTTGTAACCCTCCCCTTTTCTATAAATAGGAAGGGGTGGTCACCGTAAAAAAAGAAAAAAAATCTTACATGCAGAAACTCCACCGGAATACTAAGAGAGCATTATATACTATGAGAAGATACTGCTGTTGTATTCAAACTCTATAAAACAATCCATTAGTAAACAACCAAAGATCAGCATGGACGTAGGGGCCAACTTGGCTTTAGCCGAACCATGATAAACTCCTGGTGTTTATTGTCTCTCTTCTCTACTGCCATCTCTCTTTTCTGCTATATTTTACTTGCAGTTAGGGGTAACATTGGACTCAAACTAGTTGACCGAATTTTGGTGTCAACATTTCCATGGTTTTCTCACAGAACCACATATCACTTTAACAGGATTCTTTTCCTCACTGTTGTTCTTTAAAGTAAGATTGCCGCGCTCAAGCTTTTGATCTTCAGGTTCTTTATCAGTGCTCATAACATTTCCCCCTTGCTTAGTGTAAATCATGACATCTGAATTGGCTTGCAAAACATCAGTATAGCCTCTGATGAAACAATATTATTTGCCATGATCTTTCCATTATGCTTCATGTAATCCATGCCACCCTGGATCCAATGATGAAGACTAATTATGATAAGCTCTATCCTGTACTAAAAGTCATCACCCACTTCAACTCCAAGGACAGGTCTCAAGATTTGTTTACTTGTATTAACATATTTTCCTTTCTCCTTAAGAATCTTTGTTGCTTGTAAATCAACCCTTTTTATGGCTATTCACTCTATCTTTTAACTTTGCTTCTTCTTTCCTGCAAAAGCTTCCTACAAACAGCTTAAAATAGATGGTGTATCCCTTTCACTTTATTCCAAGTCACATTCGACTCAGTATCATGACTGCTAAAACTACTAAGACCAATAGGAGGAACATTTACTAAACCCCCAAGGACATTCTAATTCAGACATCAAGCCGAGCATAACTACCCTGTCTGATGCAATATCCATCACACTGAAATTTCTTTTCGACTCAAGCTGGCAACCATATACTTCTAAAGGCTTCGTTTGAGGACTTTGGACTTCT
This sequence comes from Saraca asoca, assembly GCA_026873985.1. Lineage (NCBI taxonomy): Eukaryota > Viridiplantae > Streptophyta > Magnoliopsida > Fabales > Fabaceae > Saraca > Saraca asoca. The sequence continues at coordinate 4,461 of JANHAO010001592.1, forward strand.
TGGTAGACTATTACTTCCTTTCTTGATATCCCTCACACTATACAACATCATGGTTATGTACTGTAACTAGTACTTCTGAATTTGTTTTAGCCCGATCGTGATTATGTTCATCAGAAAGTTTAATGCTTTGCATAGCATAACGTAATAGTTATCTGCCTCATACAGGATAGCTGTGTTTGTGAGGTTGGTTGAGGTTAGGGAGGTTTAATGGTTTAATCATCTAGGAACCATAGCAAGAAGGTGGTTTGCGATTAATCTTAGACAATAACACTACTGGTGAAAGAAAAGAACTTGCAAAACTCTTCAACACTTATTTACAGTCCCATGGGAAACTATTGAACAAGTGACCAAAATAGGGTAGCCAAGAATCATAGTTTAGGGAGTGTTGCAGCTGGCAGGATTGGTTTGCGCAATTGGATGCAGCTTTTGTGTAACTGCTAAGGTTTTATGCAACACCAAGTGTCTGGGTGAGTGTCATGCAATAGGACTGGATGACTAAACAACTGGGCACTCATGCTTCTTAACCTGAATAAGCTGATTAGTAATCAACTTCATATAGCTAAACAAGTAGGACTGACCAGAAAAGAAGACTAGCCGAAGAAATCGATCTTGCCAAAAATAAGGAAGTAGCTGAACGGAGCAAAACAAGGTCATACAGTTTAAGTAGGGCAGGTTTTCACTGCCTTGCCCCAGCAAGCATATCTAGCTTAAACATTATTTTCTACTTTTTTCACATCAACATCTGCCATCCTTTTCGACAATTTATCATCTATAGACAAGTAAGGTTGATCCATATCCTTATTCTTCCGAAAAGAGATTCCTTTTAAGACATTCATCCTTGCCAAGGTTTGGAGCATTTCGCCCATATAAAGGAAAGAGTCTTTGATTGCTAAAATGCTTCTTTGAGGAGGATACCTTCTAATTACAACATTCCCTAAACAAGCATTGGGGCTAACTATATTAACATCATGTGATGAGAGTTTTGAATCATCGGATAAAGCCATTTTATCTTCCAAAGATGATCCTAGTATAGGGGGATCCTTTGACTAATCAAGCAGGTCACATTCCATAGCTCCTGTAGTATTTGTCAACCTACTGTCCTCCAAAGCTTTTAACTCTAATCACAACAATTTTTCAGGTTCATCATTTTTCAATGTGGCCCCATCTACATAATTAGATGAGACCATTGGATTTTCCTTCTTAAAACTCAAGTTATTTGTTTTTCCCAGGGTCTAGGCAAATTCAAAATCATGAACCTTAACTTTAAATGCTCTAGCAGATTTGTCCCACAATTTCTCACCACTTTTGCTCATAACTTAAGGTGGAGTACTTCTAAATGCACCGGTGGCTCCAATGCCACCAGGTAGAGCATGAGAGTAAGGGCAATCTTTTACCAAGTGGCCTACCTGACCACATCTAAAAAAAGTTTTAACTTCTCGCCTAGAGTTCCCTAAGTGAATTCTCCCACAGAGTTGGCACAACCTTACTGCCCTGAATCTAGTTGAAATGGGATGGCTTGAATTAGATTCCCCAGGAGGATAGTAACTGAATACAGTTGCACCTATAGGTCTGCTACTCTGAATACCTGTACTTAAATGTTGTAAGGATACAAGTACCTCAAATCTCCAAGAGCATGGCACACAAGAGGCTGTAAATGTCTGCCTTCTGAAATCTCCACTAGCGTCCTGAGATCTAAATATCTTTCTTGAAGCACCCAGAGCTACTCTTGCCTCTTCCCTCTCTTGCTGCCTTGTAATCTTTGTTGAGACAATTCATCCACAAGGTCACTTATGGCCTTTGTAAATCTATAGCCCACGTTGGGGCATCTGGAGTAGAAAGTTCTGTTGAAGCTCTAAATGTGGAAGGGACCTCTGGGTTAGGTTGGGAAATTCCTGGTCATATTTCTGCTTGTGCAACCTTGCCTCAGTCTCTAGCACGGCCTTGGCTCCTAAGTTTACCTTGACCTCGAGGTATAGGTTGGAAAGAAGAGGATGGTTCATAGGAAGCTCTTTTGGACATTTCTTCTGCTCAACGTCTAGAGTCAGTTGAAGATCGAGTCCTAGGCTGCATTTTTCCATTATCAAATAGGAAGATTCATTTAGGCAAGATTCAAACATGCTGATACATGTATGATTAGCAGAATTAGGTAATACAAAGATTTTCAACATATTTATAGTGTGGGTATCAACATATCCTCATTCATGTGTCGTGCTCCATGGCATACTAATATAAACTCAATATGCCTATCCTGTAATGGTAGTTGGAGACCTCTATCAAGCACTTAAACCCTAAACTTGGCTTTGATACCAACTTTGTCACCCCCCAATTCACAGAACGTGAGTGATATAAAAGGTCACCATCAAGAAACCCCTTACAAGACTTACAATGCATTTACATACTAATGACTCACTATTTCAGTAATTCACGATGAAATATTTATATATTAAAAATTCTAATAAAAATTCAGCAGAGTTTCCTTTATTTTTCAGACACCTAGCCTCAAGGCCAATACATCAGACAATGGCTACACTCCCACCACAACCTGTGTAGTAATACAAATAAATATAATGGCCCAGAATACATAATCTACATCCTATTGGGCACTCATCAATCATAACACATGCATATACAATCCTACCAATTGCCATTATTACACCATTCATATATCCTTATTTTCCGTAGGAACAATTCACTTGAACTAAGAGTAGATCCATCTCAGTGTAAGGTGAAGGTGCTATAGAGGAATCCTAGGGCTCTAAAAAAAAAGGAAATGAAGGAGTGAGTTTCATAAAAACTCAGTGAGTAATGCTAAAATCCCATTTAAAAATCATGCTTGAAAGTATATATATAAATATAAATATAGCTGTGAAGATATGCTTACCCCATTCTGCAACCATAATCTCAATATACATTTAAAAATTATCATTCAGCAAGAAAATTAAGTAAATAAAAATATGATGTTCAATAGTGTAAGGGTAAACGTCAAAGAATGCTATTGTGGAAAATACATTAACCATGATATAAATATGAGGGAAGCCAATAAGCTTTCTAAAATTTCATCAAATCTCAACATAGTAAAATATTCAACCGGATTTCCCAAAAAATAAATTTAACATGGTAACTGTCCTAGTATAAACGTAATAAGCCATCCAACACGTCTGTCAGATGCTCATGAACATATACATCCCTACTTTGCTCCATCCTTATTAGCGCCACCCCGGGCTATTTATTCTTCACAAGTGCACTTGAGGGTTACCAGTAAATTTTCCAATGGGTCCAGAATCTTAAATCAACATTCTAGATATATCATGTAACATGAAATTCATTATTCAGGTAAGCAACATTTATTAAAACATACATAAATCTATTAAGGCATGTACATATCCATTTATCATATAGAAAAGTAGTATAATCAATTTCAATAATATAAAGCAAGATGAAAAATACATAATTTTAACATGGCAAACCATTTTATATACACATACAACATATAAATATACTTTCAAAATCACTTCAACATATAGGAAAATCCCCAATATTTAAAAAGATTTATGACATTTGATATAATAAAATTATTTTATATTTACACATGAGATTATTAAATGAGGAGGATTGTCCACTCACCTTAGAAAATCCTTAGAAAGCTAGACTAGCTAACTTGGGTTTTTCAATTGAAGCTCCAAAGATCTGATGTTTGGGTGCTTGGTTCGTCGATAAGAGTTTATCTGGGGCAAATCTGTAAGAAAATTTCCATCTTTCTTTAACTTTGCATAGTGAGAGTTTTAACTAACCTATCTTGAAAACTTGCTATAAAGTTGCTATAAAATAAATCTTTTATTCTAGGATTACTCACCACTCTTCAAAGTACAGGTGGGGAACACAGTCTGAGCTGGATCACTGCCAGTGAGCCTATTAAAGCTGCTGGCCAAACCAGTTGAAGCAGAGGGAGATGAGCTGTCAAGAGCTACCAAAAGGGAAGGCCTGCTGGAGCAGAAGGATGTTAACTGGGTGGACATGGCTAGAGCTCGCTGCAGCTCATCGAGTCAAAGAAGAAGAGGAACATCGGTGCTTTGAGCTACAACAACAGTAGAGAGCTTCAACTGAGTTCTAACGCATGTCGGGGAGAGAGAAAGTGCCAGATAAGGAAGAGATTGGCGTCGTTGAGCTCACCAGACACTCTACTAGATGGTGACAATGTCAGATAGAGGAGATCGCTAGAGAGTAGAAGGAGGAAAAAGCTCAGGGGAAAATTTTAGGCTACGCGAGAAAGGAAAGCTAACCTAGGGAAATTTTATACATAAAGCGAAATGGAAAAAATTACGGTTTGACCCCATAGACTTTTCACCAACTTCAATAAGATCTTTTTGAAAAATAAGAAATTACAATCCAACCTCAACAAAAAATTAAGGGTTTTCACTTCGATCCCTCAGTAACTTTTTTTTTGAGGTATTACACAAATGTATTTACATTTTTCAATTAATAAATATTTTTAATCAAACACTATTATTATGCTTTTTTGTGTGATATTTGTATGCTTATTTTAATAAGGTTGAAGTACTCTACTACTCACTGTAACTTTATTCAATTTTAATTAAATTTTTATAGTTGAAAAATTTTGAATTGAATTCTTATACTTAGTTTTTATTTATGATTGGATACTTATTAATGGCTATTAAGACCAATAAACATAAGGTTGAATTATATAAGTTAATAATTAGGATGAGTTTAGGTCATGTTTATAATGACTAGTACTTTACTTTAGTGTGTATGCAGTAGGAAATGGGGGTTAGATATTATCTAGACTATAGATTAAAACAAATAGATTGAATGCATAATAAAATAGAATAAAAAATGAAAGGAAATCAAATGGAGAAAAGTTCAATTCAAGGGACTTTTGCAATCAATTTAGTGACTGATCCTTAATATTATTGTTTCATTCCACTTTGACCGCTTAGCTAAAAAACTAATTAAATCCAGCACCTAATTAATTCTTGTTACTTTCTTCCTAAATTTGCTAACCAAGCATAGCTTCTAATTAACTCTTGTTGCTAAATTAGTTGAAGCCCAACATCTCATACAATTTATCAATAGCATTAAGTTTTGAAAATACAAAATCTAATTAGATAATTTACCACAACAACCAACTAATTGCTCTCAATTCTCTAGGAGAATTGATTTATACCAGCAATAAATCAACACTCTATTGTTACACCATAGCCAAACAATCATAAATAATGAAATTGTCAATGCAAATCCAGTTAGTATTAAATTACATTGAATAATTAATTAATAGAGCCTATTAACTAATCATCCAGGTAGTTGTAAGTAGTAAATATAGAGAATCGAATTGAGAATAAGCTGGAATTAAAAGCAAGTTTCATAATCAACAAATAAATTGGTGCAAAAATTCCTTTAGATTGAAATAAGATTTTAGTTACACATTATTGTAAAACTAAAATGCAGAAATAAAATGGAAGAATAAACCTAATTAGAGTTGGAGTCTTGCCCTAACAAAACTTTTTTTTTTTCCAAATTAGAAACAATACAAAAAAATGAATGTAAAAGTCATTACAATTGTGGCTTAGTTAGTTATTTATAGGCTTACTACATTACCTCTTGATTTGGCAGTAGATTATGATTGAAAATAGGCTTAATTGAATATGACTTCTTTCATATGAAATGTAGTCTTGTCTTTCAGGAGTTCAATGGGCTTAACTTTGCATAAAAACTCAATTCCTAACTCAATTTATGAGACAAAAATTGAGATAGCTTTCCAAAGCAACTCAACCCATAATAGAATTTTGCATTTAAGTCTGCAGTTATGAAACTAATTCAAAACAGTATAGTTTGACCATATGCCCTTCATGAAAGTTGTTGGAATGAATTTTAGTTATCTTTTGGACTTGAGTTTGCACCAAAATAATGGGTGAAGCTCTATGTATGATAAAAATACTAAAACTAGTTTTAGGCAAGTTAGCACTTTGATTCAGCTTATGGGCTTTATTTATTTGACTTTTAAAATAGCTGAATTGGGCTAGGGATTCTCATGACATTTTTAGATCTTTCTCTTAGCTTTCCAGAGACATAAGTATCACCCAAAATTGAGGTCCAGAATTCAATATGTGCTCGAAAACTTGAAACAATCTAAAATAGTATACATTTATCGAATAAGTGCAATTAAACACAAAAATTGAGCGAACCACAAAACTAATGTCAAGTATTCAATTAAACTTATAAACATGATAAAAGATTATGTATAATTAAATATAAAATATGTATAAATTATGTTTATCACTTATTCTCATTTTTTTGTTAGATTTTATAGGTAATTGACTCGAATAAATAATAATCTATTACCAATTTATAAAATGAGAGAAAAAGACTCATCATTTTTTTTTAAAATGAAATAATTTCACAAAATATATTATTTTTGTCTAAGTTATTTGTTATTTAAATACAGATAGAATTTGTATAGGAGTTTTATATTAATAATTGTTAAATTATATCAAAAGAATATTTTTTAATATGATAATTATTAACAAAATCTAACAGAAAAATAAAATAAAATATCTAATTAAAAATAAAAAATAAGTATAAAGATCTAATTTAAAATTTTTAAACCACGAAACCTTATTAAAAATTGAATGAAATTAGGAGAATAATTTAATCTTTTAATATTCTGCCTTGTGTTTTAAATTCCTTTGCAATTAGTTGTTCTCTTGCAAGAGTAGATAGAAGATAGATAGGAATCTCTTGGACCACTTTTGCATGATTGATTCAATAAAATTTCCTTTTCCATGCACGAACTTTCGTAAAGAAAAGTTCTACACTCAATTTAAATAATCACACTCCGCTTTAAAAAGAAAAAAGGTGTGACACCCAGCATATCATAAAAGTAATGTGCTTATGCATTAAGATTTCTATTCAACTTTATGTTTTTTAATGTTTTTATTTGGAAAGATTTCGATTCAACTTTTTTTTTTTTTGGTTATACCTTATAACTTTTATGATAATATTTATGTTAATAAGTTTTTTTATTAAAAATTGTAAATTATTCTTGAAAAATTTTAGTTTACTAATGAAAATTTTTACTCTTTCCTATTTTTAATGAAACTTTTATTGATAGATTTTCGGCTTATGCATTTGTAACACTTCTCTCTAAACCATAAAATTATAAATAATTGTTTTCTTAATTCATTTTTATCTATATGTTACATAACGATAAGTATGCTAATAAAGGCCTTGTTTGGTAAAATGGTAATTTCAATAATCATTTACTAAACACATTAATTTAATCAAATAGTTAAAATTTTTTAAATAAATTAAAAATTAATTAAAAAGTTATTTATCAAATGCTTTCAAATAATATTAACTTTAAGAGAAAAGATATTTTATCCTTTATTAAAAGTTAATTAACTGTGTAAAGTAATTGAATATTTATGAAAAATAATGATACTTTTAGTGATACAACGATATTTGATCTATATTAATTTATAATGTGTTAAATAATTTATCACTTGTGTTATCATAAAAAAATAAATAAAAAGATAATAAATACATATAATCAATGTGAAGTAGTTGATTATTCACTGAAAACAATAGGAATAAAAATAAAAAAAATTGACACATACATTCCTACTAATTTAAAGTGACAAATTAAAAAAAATTCTAAAACCACAAATAAAAAGGAAGGTGGAATACAACTTTTATTTTTTTACTAAAAAATAACTTTAAAAAAATTGTAAAAATTATTGTTGTTTGGAGAATAAATTTGTAACATGGTATTATTTGATCTAATTTTTATTCACAAATTAGTAATGGCAAGAAAAGGAAATTTATTTATATTTTCAGAACAAAAGATATTCAATCATTATCAAACGCCAAACAAAGCAAGTGTTGCATTAATTTATTGAAGAAAACTCCAAACCCAATAACCCCATAACTTTTTCATTGCAATCCCGGCCGACCGAATGTGACGACGCTCCAACTATTACTCTAATCTAATTTTAATTTTTTTTCCCAATTCAATCCAATTTAAATTGAGATTGAATTGAATAATTAAATTCAAAAATTGAATTTAGATAAAATAATAAATCTTATATAATTATGTTTTAAATAATTTAAATTCAAATTTATTTTAAAAAAATTGAGTCGATGTAAATCTAATTATATATATTAAATATTTTATTAATATTATATATTTTATATACTTTATATAACAAGAATCTTAATTATTAAATATTAATATATATAACATTTTTATATATATTAAATATAATTTATACATAAATATAAATATATTTTATATGTTTATAAATTTTAATTATATTATATTATATTTTATATATTAAAATTAGATACTGATTAAGTTTTGGTGCCCTTGTTGAGAGGGGTTAAACTTGGTCACAAACAGTATTAAAAAGAAACAGGAGATCAAGCTTGAACAAAGCAAAGATCCTTTTGTATTAATGTAAGCTCAGCCTGATCCGATTTTTGTCCCTAACTGCAACCAGTAGCATGGTCTCCGAGGCGTTGTAAAATTGTAATTACAAAAATCGCGCGTGGAAGAGCAGCACACACTGCAAATTGATACGAAATACGGAAATAATCATGAGTGGCGGGCATCGTGGCCATCCAAACGCGCCGTAAGTCCGAAAGAGCACAGTCATTTAGGACCGTGAATCTTTGGCTTTGTGCTAAATCAGATATCGGATTCTCCGAAATTATTTGACAGTGAAATCTGCCTTCTTCGTCTCTCAGCGTCAACGGCCAACAACCCTCAACCATCTCACAATTTCCGCTTTCATCACTTTCACATCAAACCCTAATTACGAATGATATTGATTGCTTTGGATTAGATTCAGATATATATATATTTTGCTGGTTTTGGGTTTCTGTTGAAAATATTGAATGAAGAATACAAAGAAAAAGAAGAAGCGTTCGCGAGCTGTGAACCCTAGCTGCAAGCCGAAGGATGATCCCGACAAAGGAAAAGTGAAAGCAGCAGAAGAAGCAGAAGAAGAAAAGGAGCGGAAAGTGCTGGATGCGTTGGTGGAGGCTTTCTCTTTGTCTTCTCTTGATGAAGCTGCTCTGGCCTATGGAGAAGCAGACGGCGATCCCGATAAAGCCGCTGAGATTTTGAGAAGGGCCATCATGATTCAGGGTGCTGATTTTTATCCTTCTACGTGCTCAACATCAAGTGGGGTTTCGGGTTTGGATTTTGCTTCCACTTCGGGTTCTTCTGAGGGGTTTATGGAGTCAAATTGTGCTCAGGACGTGACCCGCAGTAATGGGTTCAAAGGGGGTAAGCAGAAGAAGCTGGTTGCTGCTACGGGTACTGTTTCAACGGTTTTGGGGAAGGAGTATGTGAGGCGGCATCCGACAAGGCCAAAGAGATTTAGTAATGGGGTTGTTGACAAAGAAGAGGCAGAGCAGTTTTTATGCTCCATGCTTGGAGAAGATTGCGATCTCAGCTTGGCTGTTGTTAGAGATGTCCTATGTGAGTAACTAACTTATGTTCTGTTTTGTTTTTTTGTTTTTTTGTTTATATATATATATATATATATATATATATAGTGACAGCTTATTTATTTATTTATTTTATCAAGCTGTCTTGTATTGGGATTTCGATAGAGCCAGATAGTTCTCAGCTGGCTGCTTAGACTTTTTGTGAAGTTAACTATCCAGGGATTAATGAATTTAAACAAACTAGATTATATCAGGGATGTTGATACAAAACAAAGTGTTGAAAATGAAGAAAGCAACAGAAGTTGTTGATTATATTTTCAATTTTTATTTTAAATTTTGTAATACCCCTTAAACCTTTTACTGCTGTTGAATGCATTTGATGTTATTTCCTATTATTTGGTTACATTGTTGGAGGCCGGGGAAGCACTTACCTTGTAATTAATGATGAAACATAGTGCTTGTATTCTCTGGAGTCTTGTCCTGTTGAGAGACTCTGAAAGGTAAAAGTGCAGCCTTGAATGAGACAAGACTCTCAAACATAAGAGGGCAGCACTCGTGAGGTCCAGTGCTTTTCCTGGAATGCTGTGTTTTTACATCTGGGACTCTTAAGCATAGGCATTGGTTTCATTGTTTTGTGATTTGGTAATTATGTTTTTTTTTTTTTCCTTTGCTAAACTTCCATTTTTTATGTTAACAGATATTTTAATGTCCTGATATCAACTGGACTTTGTTGTTGCTCTAGTATGGATGGGGGCAAAAGACATAATATGATTTGGAACTTTTCCTTTCAGTGGATATCATTTACTCTTCACATATTGTTTTTTTGTGAAACTTTCACCTTTGTCATATGCATTGGGAGTCAGGACAGCTGTATGGAATTTGGATGAACTGTAGACTATGATAATGATTAGGTTTGGCCTAGTTGACTATATTCACTTGTGATATCATAAAGCAGAAGCTGCCGCACTTTATTATGATTGTTACAGATGAAGGAACTTACAATTTTGTTTGATTTTTGCCCTTTTGAACCTTCTGCTTCCACTTAAAGAATAGTGAGCCATCTGCACAATATAGACACCGGGGCATATTATCTTAAGAGAATTTTCTACTAAACTGTATTGCATTTTGTCCATTTAGGTCTCTCTCTCTCTCTCTCTGGAGTTTGTCGAATGACAAATCTACCATTTGCTACGACTTATCAAATGCCTTTGATAATGTACTTTGTTGTAATTGTACATAAGAGATTATATTCTTGTTTATGCTAATGCTAGTTAAGATACTTAGTGCTGGTTAGTTTCTTATTGTTTATTGCATGACTTGGGGATTTGTCTTTGCAGGTCAATGCGGATATGATATTGACAAGGTATAATTGTGATTAGAAGCTTGGCTTCACTTACATCCTTTAAAGTTGATGTTTGTATTTTTCTTCTCGATATTTCACCTATTTGGCACTAATAATTTTAATGAGTTGATTTTTCTATCTGTTGCCCGTTTAGAATTTGGCTATAACAAAAATAAAAGGGCTTTAGTTATTGGAATAGTGGCTGTAAACTGTGGCCTATTATTTGGTTTCCATGTTATAGATATTTATTTATTGATCATTGATCCTATTTTTATAGACTTTTCAACTTTATGGATATGGAAGTAAGTGGGACTCCTTGTTTCTCTTCTTTCTAATTGAGAGGATCATATGAAAAAGAAAAAAGGTTTTTAGAGGATCATATAAGAAAGAAAAGGGTATTTTGTATCATGTTTTTAACAGTTTACCCATTAAAAAGAATATCAGTGTGCGTGTCTATTCATTGTATCAGTTTTTACTGTGTCAATGATCTTTCTTCTTCTTTTTTTTTCTCTTCTGTCTCACTTCTTGCTGGTTGATGTGTGCTTACTGTAATCCCATTTTCTTTTTGCTATGCGTGCTACTGCACACTCTAATGATAAGTGAACAACTACATTTTATCACCATCTTGCTTGGCATTGATACTCATGACATGATTTTGCAACTATGAAATATTCATTGTTTGTCAAATAATTGTCTGGCTCTTTGCTTATACTGATGGGTGCTGTGTTTCTGTGGGGTTGGGGAAACAGAATAACTTTAGAAATTACACTCATGATTCCTTATTATTGGTTGCCCAGTATGTGCTTGCGGAACGATTTTTCTTTTGCTGATTAAATGCATCAGTGTATAAATTGTACATGTTTAATGCCATTCATTTTACTCAGGATAAGTTTTGGTGTTGTGGAAATGGCTTTTGCAACTCTAGCAGTTTTGGAGTGATGGAAAATTCATATAAAAACATGTTACTTTTATCTGACTAACTCTGAATTTGATCTTCTAGGCTTTGGATGTATTGCTTGATTTGTCTGCTTCATCATATGAGCAATCCAGGAACGATAGGCATTCTGATAACACTGCAGATGATATTGATGATATGAGATTTCTTGTTGGTCAAACTGAAAATGTAAGTGGCAATCCCCTTCTCTCTTTAATGCATTGCTTTTGGTTGGTCTCTTGATGCATGCCACTGTACATTGTTGTTGTATAATGCTTTGCTTTTGGTTGGTCTCTTGATGCATGGCAGTGTACATTGTTGTTGTATTCTTGAATTATCAACTTATTATTTACACTCAGTATGATTGAGCTTGATGTGTGCACTTGTCTCTGTCAAACCCTTGCATATACTGCTCCTGTAACATAACAGTAAGGTGGCAAAATAACTTCCTTGCTTATTTTTTTTTTCTGGATTACCTGTGGATGGTGATCTTAATTTTTACAATGAATTTAGTTGTATAAAAGGGCTTCTCAGTATGCCTATGATTGTTCCTAGTATGAAACTCAAGACAGTACCAGCCCTCCAGATATACATCATTGCAAGACTTTGATTTTAAAATTATTTTAAACTTCTTCGGTATCTGCTTCTATATCGTACATATTATTCATTGACATTTTGTTACAGTCAATCGGTAGAAGATCGGAGTGCACATCTCTTTCTTCTGAAGGTGAATTCCCGGAAACTTTTTGGTCCCTGGGATCAGTTGGCAGGTAATGATATTGCCAGATTTTTTATTTCTGTGAAGTGGGTTGAATGTTTTCAACTTGTTTCTTCATGTATGAATTTGAACCTGTACCTTAATCGCCAACTAGCTTATGAAAAATGGAAACCACCCCATAAAATGATAGAGCATTGCCATATACTTGTCTACAGGTATCTTTAGTCAACAGCTTAGTAAGCTTAACATAACATCTGTTATCTTTTGTTTGAAAGTGGAAGAAGTCACCTTCTTCCCCTTTTTGACAAGCAACTTAATTTTCTGCTCTTGTACTGATACTTGTGTCCCTCACTATCTCTTCAAAACATTTAAGGACATTATTCTAACTTTTTATTTTCGTAGATTATGTGAAATGTTATCAGATCTCTTTCACATTACCCAGAACACATGAAGCAATCTCTTTCCTTGTTCATGCCAAAAGGTGTTTAATACCACCCCCATTACTGGCCCCGGTAAAAATCATCATTGTATTTGCTCCATCTTCAATATCATGTAGTACTAATTGGTTAACATTCTTTGGAGCCTTCATTTCTTCACCAAATAGTCAACAATGATATTTATATCAAATTTTGAACTTGAAAAATTGTACTTTGGAAGCCTAACCCAAAAGCAACCTTGTAGGGAGAACTAATAGTTGCTTCATTTCATCTTCCTTTCGTTTTCCAGTTTTTGATTCTTGAAGCTTTGAAATCAAGTAAGATTGTTAAGGGCCACAACTTTAAGTATAGGCTGAAGACAAAAGATATAGGGTTCCGAAATTAATACTATGTGGTGGGTCGGCCTTATTAATTTCTGATGCAGGAGCATCTTAGAAGAAAAATTTTAAAAAAAAAGGAAGGGGGAATAGGTGCCGCTGTCTCACTGCAGTAGCCTTGCTGTGCTTGCTATGCAGCAGCCTTTCTGTGGCAGCTTTATATGCAGCAGCGTTTTTTAGTATTTGACTTCCTTGAGAAACTTAGGCAGCTAGAATTCCTTAAGGTCTAAGATTTCTGCAACTTGAAGTCTGCCTTTACAGCTAAGGTGTTTTTTTTTTTTTTTTCCGTAGGGAATTCTTAGTAGTTAAGTTTTGTGTCCTATATAAAGGGGACCAGGGGTTGTAGTAAAAATCAGTTTTGACAGAAATTAAAAGAGCTAATTCTTCTAGTTTTTCCTGGTCCTTTAACCAGAGGATAGCCTAAACTTCGGCTGTGTATCAAGTCCTAATTCATTCCTTCCTACCTATTGTCATCCCTTAAAGCCTATAGCCCTTTTTTCTACATCAATTTCAGTGCTATTTCTAGCAAAATTTGCAATGACAAAAATGAAATCAAATAAACAAAAGAAGCAGAAGTTTTCATTTGGGTAACCAATGAACCAATTTGAGTCCATCATGGTGGCACTTGGATTTTCAGGTTTATAAATTGTTGAACCACATGATTCTGACAATTCTGGTTAATCTCAATTCCCCAGTATTATATAAAATCATGAGATTCATGATGCTGATAACAATGGTTTTTAACATCACTATTCATAGCAATTTCTAAGATAAAGATGACACCTAATTGTATGATAACAAGAAAATGACCACACCATTTTTTTAAGTGATGACAATTAAGTCATAAGTTCTTTGATTCCAAGATAACTTGGCCAAATAGTCTTTTAGGATCCTTGAAAACTTATAAGCCACAGAGATCCCTTATGTTTTCTATTTTTCAAAGGGATATGCATCATCACAAGTTCTTTTAAGGGAGAACTAGGGCTAGTTGTTTTTTATTCCTTTGAGCATCTTACACGAAATGACTGATTACTAAATGGAAAAGTTTGTACTTTTTTCACATTTCTGTGTGACAGTTGAGACATTTAATTCATGTGACTGGTTCACATATGCCTCTCACTGTAATCTGCAAATTCCTCTCAAGTTTCGGTGTATTAAATATTGGTTGAGTAAGATTTCTTATGATGTGTTGTAGCTTGCCTAGAGTCCTCAAAACCAACCTGCCACTGAATCTCATGCTCTTAATCAGGGATTGTAATATAAGTAACCTAATTTTACTGGCTTAGTTTCTTGATTTTAGGAATTATGCGAAGGTTCTCTCTAGTTCTGAAGCTCCATCTCCTATTAGCCAAGGAAGTATAAATTCAGATCTTCCGCAAAAGGTGTTGGAGTCTTTGTTTAATGTCCCAAAAAGTGCAGAACATGACAGAGATACTATGAATTGGAGGAATGTAGTAAAGAAAATGCAATCCTTGGGACCTGAGTTTGATTTTGGTCCCTGTTCTGCAGAAAAGCAGCAGCATAATAATGGTACTTGTCTACCTTGGAATTCTATTTGTGTTGACTTTTCTTGAACCTTTTTTTTGGCTTAATTATAATTTTGGTCCCTCTAATAGATAAATTGATTGCATTTGGTCCCTCTTAAATAAAATATTTTATTTTGGTCCTCTTAATATATAAATTGAACCAAATTAGGTCCAAATTGATAAATTTTGTCAAATTTAAGTTAGAAAATCCTAATTGGTGCACAGATCTTCAACAGGGCTCCAAGTTGTCAATCACTGGAAAGAAAATTGGTGAAACTATTTTTGTTACGACAGAGAACATGCAAATCACATGATTCTTCTAAGATTAAGAAAAAATCCTGATTTGACCATTAACAGCACATGATTGACTAATTTCCCCCAGTGATTATCAACTTGAAGTTCTATTGGAGCTTTGTGTGCCAATTAGGATTTTTTAGTCTTCAAATTGACTAAAGTTACTAATGTGGATTAGATGTGATCCATTTGTTATTAGAGGGACTAAAATAGAATATTATATTTAGAGGGGACCAAATGCGATTAATTTGAATATTAGAGGGACGCAAATTGTAATTAAATCTGTTTTTTTTATTCCGTATATGTTTTATATTCAACAATAGTTCTCTGATCTTCCGGGGTTATTGATGTGTCATTTGAATTTCTGTTGCATGCTTGCTTTCCCTTTTTGCTTTGTTTTTCGTTCTCTCCTGGAATGTGGGCTGGTGAGGTGGTTATGTTATGTATTGGGTCATTTTGTTCAATTTAGGGATTATTTGAGCACATGCATCCTTGCATGCTTATGTTGATGGTAAGAACTATGTCTTTTACTTGGTGTACAATTTGCATTAATAACATAATCCTCAATTAACATTTTACTTGTTGTACCATACAACTCAACACCCGCTAATTCTCTCGCTCTGCCTATTTTCCTATCCTGTTATTTCTCTACTCTCCTATTGTTTTTTCTTTTCATGTTGGTCCTCTTTCAGTGTATTTTCTTTTTTATCCTTAAATAAGTGCAATTTTGCTCAAGAAGGATCTGATGGATTACCCACGCATAACAAGCACCAAAACAAAGGAAAAAGACATCTACTTAGCAGTCTGGACTTGAGTCATTGGCTTTTGTGAAGAAGTATGATATCCACCAAAAAATAAAAAAAAAATAAAAGAAAAAGAAGTTTAGAGCACAGCTGTTATTGAAGGAGGAGGTTCACCAAACACAAGGAGGAACAGGAAACAACTTAAACAAGCTTTCAAGAAAACATTTCATCAATTTCAAAGCCTTTATGTCATGAAAAGCCCTGCTCTTTTTATCTGTCCTGATGTTTATTCATTAAACAAGCTTCGTTTGCTCTTTGGACAAATCAATTGTCACATTGTGAACCTTCTATTTAAGAAATCAGAAAAATATATTTTACTCGATCAGCTATTTTACTGGGCACAGGCAAGAGATGGCAACTCTTCATCAGATGTGTCAACTGAACAAAAAGGAAAATAATTTACAATCTTTTCCATTCTCTTGGTGCCCAGTAGTATCTAATTATCTTTTCTCCATACATTTGTTCACAAATACAAAGGATTGATCTGTCTGTGTACGTATGTAGTTATTATAAGTTGACCATATATTCAAGATCCAATTCCTTATGCAAATTGAGAATATGTTATTGTTTGTCTTAACGACTTTCAGAACATCCAATCATACTGATTTCAACATGATGGGTCATCTTGATCGTAGCACCATGTTATCTGTCTATTTCTGAAAGTGATTAGTTATTAGTGGAAATGCTTATAACATCTGAAAAAGCATGGTGCTTTGCTGCTTTTCCTCCCTCCTTCGTTGGCTATTTATTTCTTTTACTCCTTCCTTCTCTCCAACAAAATCCTTTCTTCCAACCAACTGGAAACTCCCAATTTCTATTAACTGTTTCTAGCCCTTCGATAATTATCCATTTTTTGGTTTAATATGGTTAATTTTGACGGCTTCCTTGATGTTATCTAATCATTATAGCTCATTACTTCATTTGTTTTCCTGATATGTAGCTAAAGGAGATGACTATCACGTGTTTAGGGAAGATGCGAAGCGGCACTGGGATTCAATGAGATCTTGTTATGAGAAAGTAAGTGCACAGACATTTTTCTGCAGAGGTTATGAGCTTCAATCATGTTAGCCTTTGAGCTAAGGTGGCAATTTAAAATACATAATAAGGGTGACAATTCTGCAGGCTGCTGCAACATTTACAAAAGGGAATCGAGCTTATGCAGCATATCTCGCTGACCAGGTTCATTCTTAGGAAATTTGTGTGAAAAAATTGTTATTTTGTGTTACACATTTTTACAGACCTGCATGATGGCTAGATTGTGTGTGTTTATGTCTCATGCTCAGCTATATCTTTATATTTGTTTGAAGTGTAGTCCCCATGATGTGCAAACTACTATATCTAGAGGATTATAGCATTTTGGATTTAATGAAAAATAAATTTTCACATCTCTGAAGAAGAAGGTACTCTCACAAGCTTCTTGAAAGATGCGAAAATCTCTTATTTGCAATTTTCATCAAATACTCTTCCCCTTTTTGTCCCTCCCAAAAAAAAAAGAATAAATAAAAAAAGAGGGTTGATTACATGGGTTGTTTCTCTAAATATTGGACTATCTAGCCGATGAAGTTCTCTCTTATTGATGTTTTCTTGTTTCCTATGTAAGTATCTTTCTTCTTTTAGATGTCCTTGGACTGCTCTTGCCTTGTAGTATGGAAATGAGATCCAGACAGTTAAATATCGACTCTATTATTCTTAGGTCTCAATGTTTTATTGAAAATAAATAGCCTTCAGTTTCTGAATTTGTTGGTGGTTGTTGTGAATTGTATTATTTCCCGTTGTTTAGTTTTTCAGAAGGGTAAGTCATTTTCCTAACAAATTAAACAGTATAGAATTAGGGGGGGTATATCATCTTCCGCTAAGATGCATTCAACTGAAAATATTCTTTAGGACTTTTCTTGATCTGAAAATACTTTCTAATAAGCTACTCTTTGACAATATTTACAATCAAGTTATTTTCTGTAGAGCAACAGATGTTTGATGTATCTCATCTTCCTAGAAAAACAATTCCAAAATTCATGTAAAATTGAATACACAGAGTAATGCTTACACTTGTTGATATGTTGATATAAACTGCCAACCTACGTTCAGGTTCTGTTTTGATGCTTTGTGTAGATTAATAAGTAAAATATCAGTGATGAGATATGATAGTCAATTTGCTATTATGTAACTGTCAAATATCCCTCTTGGAGATATTATTCAATTCATTAGGGGTCTACAAAATCTGATTTTGTCAGTAATTGTTATGCTGGTGGGTTGAGAACTACTTTTGGCATGTGGAGTTTATCTGTAGATTAACTTGTATTGCGAGTGTTGATTTTGTTGTAATTAAGTGCTAACTTTATCTGCATTTGGATAGGGAAAAGTACAAACTAAATTGGCTCAGAAGGCAGATGTAAAGGCAAGCCATGACATATTTATAGCTAGGTTGTGGATTAATTTAGTGATTGAGCACAGAAACTGTCCCTTTTCTATATTGACCTTTTGCATTCTTGCTTGTATTAAGTTAGTATCGTTGGTGTGCAGAAATAAGGATATAAAAAATGTGATAACTATTGATCTGCATGGGCAGCACGTCAAACCAGCAATGAGAATGCTGAAACTTCATCTCCTGTTTGGATCATATGTTCCCTGTAAGCATCTCCCAAGCTTCTGGGATCTTGCATTTTCGTATCCCTTTTAGACTGAAGAAGCATTGGATTGTCTACCTGAATATACTTCTGATTACATTTTTGTCTTCAGCTGTTCAGACCCTAAGGGTTATCACAGGAAGTGGGTCACATGGCGTGGGAAAGTCCAAGCTAAAACAATCGGTATGATTTAAGGCATCCAATTCCATGTTGTTGTTTCTTTCTGAGACTTGATGAGATAAAATGTTGAAATTGATATGTTACACTGCTACCCGATGCATTTCTGGCTTATATTTCTGGTCGTATTTTTTGCAAGGAAAATGACCTTTTTCCATAATTTATACAAATATCATACAATAGTTCATTGGCAAGGATTAAGTCACACACTACCATCTACGTATTTATTATGATAATAAATGAGGTTTTTTTTTTTTTAAATAAAAAAAAAGAGGGGGTGAGATTGTACGTTTAGATGTTAGCTTGTTGCATATAGAGTTGCTAACTCTTATTGTTTTAGTAGTGGTTTTGAGGAGATTTTGCCCAATGAACAGACTTTGTTGGAGGTAGAAGCTTATAGTTAAATACTTAAATGTGCTAAAAAGGTGCTGCTAAGTCCTTTTCTTGCATTAAGTTCGTTGAGTAGCTAGCACTTGAAGTGTTTGGCACTGGTAGGTATGAATATAGAGGATAGGAGTTTGGTCATGGGAATTGGGATAAGATTGTTTTATTTTCCTTGATGTGGGCTTCTTTCTTCTCATGGTTTTTAGTGCTGTTTCTTCGACTTGTAGATGATTGGAGGACTTGTGTGAGCTGACGCACATGTTTTTTTCTTTTCAGTTCATCTTTGCTGTATTTCCTTCTGTCTGCTTCTGTATTCTTATTTTTTTCCTAAGTAAATCTTTCATCTGAACTAACAACTGCAAGTAAAGCCATTCGACTCTAAGGTCGAATTGGAGATACACATCTAGACTAACAAAATATCTCATTTGATACACCCATCACCTTGTTTGGTTTTAAGCATCCTGCAGGCTGCCATGAGGCTTTTGAAATCAAAGGCAAGGTTATTTTTAGGCAAGGTTATTTTTATCTGTCATTTAGTTATATCTTATGTCTTTTGGCCTTGGTGATTTATTGATAGGGAGTTATTGGATATGTTGGTTTCAGCAGCCAGCTCATGTTTCTAAATGGGTTGTGATTTCTTGTTAGCATTGATCCTTGTGTCTTTATACCTGGGAAATGCTATTTGCAACCCCATTTTGCACGCCTCACCTGTTATATTCCTACCAACTATATTTCAGTACTTGCCTCATCCGCTTAATCACATAAATCAACAGTGATAATTATGTAAAAATTATTGTTTATATAAATGCCGTTAAATGTTGGTTCCTTATCACTGGACCATGCAGGTTATAAAACTTTTGGAACAGGAGGCTATTGAATGGAGTGAAGAGAACCAGGGAACGGTATTGATCAAACTCAATGGATCTAGAGACTTCGGCTTCCTGGACTCTGACATTGATAGTGATAGTAATTAATGTTGTACAGGAGGCTCATCAGCTTGTTGTACTTATGTTGTGCTGACATTAGGTCTAAAAAAAACATTTACTTAAATTCCTTATCCTGTTGGCCAACTTCTTATTTAGGAAGTTCCTTTAAGATGGATCATATTAATTGTGGGGTCTTTTCTTAAATGTGCAGGCTATCAATAGGAGTTAATTATGCAGAAACTGTATTTCCATCTGCTATTCAGTTTGAGATACAGTAACATACCGAGAATAGGCTAAATGACCTTAGATACAATCGGTATTGTACATACTCGAATTCTAATGACAAATGTTTAATTTTTAGGCATTTATCTCTTCCTCATTTTTTATTTGGTGTTTTTGAGTGTATAGCTTTTTATTTTTGTGTTCAGGGAGTAAAGGACAAATTCTTCTAGTACAGAGGGTCCATATCATTAATCATTACAAAAATGCTTTAATTAAAATCATTTTAACTTGATTAGTTTCTATGAGCCAAGACTTCCATAGCCAGTATTATGGATATCTGCAATATAAAACTACAAGATTTTGACATTTGTGACTTAAATGGGTTTGACAATATTAAATAAAATCTTATAGTTCACATATAACTGCACTTTACATCTAAATTATTCACCAATAAATAAATAAATTTGATTTTGTCTGAACTTATATCAAATTTGAATCTCTCCTTTGCTTACTCATTCCAAACCCCAAACACTCAAAAGATTGGGGAAACATTTAAGACATGAGTAAATTATCAGATTGGTATTTAAATGATTAATGAAATATAAAGTTAATGTTTAGCGATATTTTGATTTCAATTTAATATTAATTTTAAAATTCTACATCAAATTAATATCATTGTAATTTTGTATAAATTTACCTTTTTCATTTGAAATATTGATTTTTCTTTGTCATAATTTGTCTGTTGTTTAGAGTGGTGACATAAGCTAACTTTGAAATCTATAAAAAGTATGTTGAATTGAATATGAATTTAATTAGGAGAAGAATTAGGTTTTAGAGATTTTGAATAAATTGTTAGTCATAATCCTTTTCTACAACAACTTTACAATGGCATTTAAGTTCCATGCCAACTAAAAAATTGACTTAATTACAATTTTATCCCTTAAAATAATAATGGGTTGCATTTGTGCCTTTTAAAAACATTATTCAATTTTCATCATTCTAATACAAAAATTAAATTAAGTCTAAGTGAGGTACGGAAGCTGCTATCTAGAAAGCTCCAATCCAATATAGCACATAGAGGAAGGAAAAATGGTGGGATCTAATTTGCCACGTCAGATTAGGGTTGTTGTTGGATGGTCCTAGGTTAATGAGTCTTCACTGTTATTCTTAGAACTTGGTTCGTGTACATCTTTGATTTCAATGGTTGTTTCAAACCTCAAACCCACAAAATTTGAAGTGTTGTCCATCATCCCATGGAGTTGCTTTAACTAGAACTTTAAAGGCGAGGAGCCATCACAATGGCTCATAAATCTAAGGTAACAATTTATTCGGAGTACTTGCTGTCAAATTTTGATGGGCCTCATCATCACATTTCAAACATCACTTGATCCAAAATAACTCTTTCTTATTACCGCAATTGCCTCATTCAATTTAGAAGTTAAAAACTCCTAGACCCTGTTGTGGGATGTTACAACTAGCTATGAGATCAAAATTATATCATTTGATGATGGAATCACATTTCGACATTTTCATTTTATAGTACTACTCAAATCAACCTTTTGATCATTCTTTTTTTAATCCTGATTCTATCCTATCAAATCAAACATGATTTAAGTAATATAATCACAAATATAAATATTTTCTAAAAATAAAAAGAAGTTTATATGATTAATATAAAGGTTGGGTTGAACTCTACTTATTCAGGCCTCAATCCAAAGCTCATCTAAATCTGTGACTCAATTTAAATATAAATTTAAGGATTATATTTTGATATATACTTAAAAAGAATTTTGATTGGTATGTATTCTTATACATTTTGTGAAAAACTTTCATAATTTTTGTATTTCTTTATGAAAAGTCATAACTTTTATATAAAAATAATAATTTTTTTAAAAAATAATTTTATACAACTTTAATTAATAGAGATACAATTTTTTATATATTTATTATACACAAAATACATTCGAAATTATAACTTTTTGTGAAATATTACAATATTTTATATACAAAATTATAATTTTTATATTAAATCATCATAAATTCTTGTAAAATTTCCGAATATAAGCATAATCATAAATTCAGTTCAGCTCCTCAAACTTAGATTGGGATATTCGAGTTAATTGGGTTGGACTCAACTCATGAACACCCATAATTTAAAAAATCACTCTTCTATCAAACTCAAACTCCTCCCTTTTAACAAAATTATGCTAATGTTTTCTTTAGTTTTAAAACAAAAAGATTTCTCCTAAAACATAAAAAGACACTACATTTAAACTTAAATTTAATTTTTTTTTTGTTAATCATACTTTAACTGTTCAAATTTATTTATAAATTATCTTTTATCATAAAGTACAAATATATCCCATGTTATTTGACATCAAATCTATAATCATCTTTATTTATCATTTACTAATGAAAAATTACAATTTATATTTAACTGTGATATTTTTTAATTAAAAATCTCTGTAAATTTTGAAATTAGAATTAAATATTATGTCATATAAATAAACTTGAAAATGATATTAGGAGGACGATGAACCATATATAACTGTTGACTTTTCTTCTCTCCTTAAATTTAATTATTTCTTCAATTCGTTGATCACATCGGGAACATATTTTCACTTACGGACTGTATTTCGAACAAGCGCGTGAGGAGGTCATGGGTCAAAACTCAAAAGGTTAACCGCTAAGAGCTATGAGAGGTTTGAGTAATCGTTTTGTTTAATTTTAAGCGTTACGTCTTCTTTCTTCTGCGGTACAATTTTGTTGAAAAAAAAATAGAATATATTATAAAAAAATTAAATTATTCAGATCAATTTTTTTTTCTCATGTAATTAAATAAAATTAATTATAAAAAAATAAATTGGAAAATCAACAATTTTTAATGTAAGAAATCCCTCAATGTAAAAATAAAAATTACTAGATCTAATCCAATAAAAAAAAATTTTCACTAATAAATGATTAATGGATACAATAACATTTTTCTAAAAATTCCATGAAATAATTTGAATAGAACCCTTCATCAGGTGGAATTTTAATACATTAATCATAACTAATTATTATATGAAAAAAGACCAACACTGAAGTAGAAAAATTAAGATAACATATATACTATATTGTTCAAAATATCAAATACAATATACTTAAATTTTATACAAATCAAAATAAATTTGTGATTAACCTTATGATAAAATAGACAAAAAGCTACACAACCTTCCCTTTCTCCAGGGCCATCACTCTTCCAAGACCACAATGTGTCTGGCTTGTCCTCAATTTATCTCCCTTCTTGCACGAAAACCCACGCCCATATATAAACATATATAAAGCCTTATAACTCCCGTTGAAACAGATTAAGAATCTTTATTTAATCTTTATTTTATTAAAACTCATTTCCTATACATATATATATATATATTTAACCTTTATATCAAAAACAAATATAAAGGGATTTATGGATCTATTAGGATGAATCCATATCATCAAGTGCTCCAATATAGAATAAATTGAGGTGGATATCAGAAATATGTATGACATTCTTTAATAATAATTTACATCTAATTTTAGTTTCTAAGTTAATATCTCCAACACTAATGATCTTCCATAACCCTTGATTTCCTAATCTAACTATATCATACTCACAAATAGAACGAGATGTAAAGAAATCTTTATTAAAAATAATGTGGTATGAAGTTCCTGAATCAATAACTTAAGTAGAATGTGAGATTCAAATACTTGTTATAATGAGCAATCATCATCTCTTCATTAAATGCAACTGCAACAGTGTTATGTGTATTTTCTGATACTATGCAAAATGGGCTAGCAAAGACCCAAAGGAAGATAGGTCTAGATAGAGAAAAGCCTAGCTTGCCTGAAGGTTGAGGTTGCAAAGCACAAGCCCTAGATCACCAACTACGAGCACGGAGCTCAGAACACAAAACAAGGCCAAGGCAGAAGCTTCAGCTCTCCAGAGACAAGGCGTAGCTCGCACGGCCGATAGGTCGTCCTATGCGAGCTTGAGATCATTGAACACGAGTCTAATATCAAAGGTCAACAACGACCCAAGACAAGGGTTCCAGCTCATGGGATGAAATGCATCGCCCAGCTAGAAGCCTACTGAAGTTAAACTCAAGGTAGACGTCCATTCATAAACCCAATCCGTGAGGCCCATCTGTAAGAAGCAGCTAATAGGGGCCCACTCGTAGAAAACAGTCTGCAGAAGCTGATTTGCAGAAGTCATACTTGACAAATATATTTATTATTTGATGTAACAGATTTATGGTTTAGTAAATTACACTTACAACCTCCCAGCCTCTATAAGTAGGAAGGGGGGATCATTATAAGGAGGAGGTGAAAAATATATAGTGGAACTCTGCGAAATTTTTCATAGAAATAAAATAATATCATAGACGTAAGGACCAGTACTGTCAGGTTTTAGCCAAACTACATTAAAAAGTCTCTAGTATTGATTTGGTTCTTCCTCCTTCTCCTTGTTTTAGTTGTTTCCTTGCATTTTTACAATCGGAATGTAGCTTGGGAATACAAGAACTACTCTTATTGATTGAGATTTAGGGCTTACCAAATTTCATCGTTAATATTTTGACACTAGAAGAGGGCCCCCAACTACATCTCTCTTTGGTCTACTCTTTAGCTGCAATGGCAAAAGGGAGAAGCACTAGGAGCATTGGTGTTGTCGCTGGCCAACCTGAGGATCATGTAAAGTAGCAAGGGTTATCACTGAAGGGCTCTACCTGCCCTACTGAGGGCGTTTCTATTGCCCCCACAATAGATGTTGTCATCGATATGGCATCATTAACCCTTCACCAGCCTATTGCTTCTAAGACTGGCAAAGTTCAAGTATGGCACCAGTGTCAAGAGGTGCTTGAAAACACGGTGAAGGGGTTAGCCGATGTAGTTAGAGCGTTGGCTCATGCATAGACCCAAGGCATACATAGACAAGTTAAGGCTACGGTGCCCAGATGAAGGCTTTAGTAGCCAGAAGCATAGCAAGAAAAGCCTCTCAGAGGGAAACATATGTGAGTTAGGTCTGTTCATTCGTACAATTCATAGTCGAGGTTGGAGGTCCATCGAGCTCGCAGCAGTGACAATGGAGATGATTAGTGACATGAGAACTTGTGTCAAGAGGAAGACGCAAATAGGACTCATCATGAATGTAGGTTGGACCACCATTCTCACGATCAGGGGATGACAGGAGTCATTGAATCATTAGCCATTGGTCCAAAACTTAAGACCCTGTGATTGAAGAGCTACTTCGGAGGGTGCAGTAGCTCAAAAAGCGACCTGAAACTTAGGACCAGCAAGACCGTTATGAGGAAAGGACCCCATTTGCTAAGGAAGTCCAAATCGAGTCTCTTCCTCATAGATTTAAGGTCCTCAACATCCCACAATACAATGAGAACAACGAACTATATGACCACCTAGACATGTTCAATGTCTAGATGGATCTTCAAACAACCAGCTCATTGGTCAAATGTCACGTCTTCCTGGCCACCTTCGGGAGAATACCACAGGCATGGCTTAGGAATCTTCTAGCTTGCAGCATTCACAGCTTGGAAGAATGCCAAGCGAGATTCCTCAGTCAGTACAAGGCATTGAGAAGGAAACTCACATCGACTTGTCATCTCGCAACAATATTCCAATGGAGAGACGAATTGCTAAAAGATTACATCACCAGGTTCAGACGTGAAGTCAATAATGTAGAAAGTCCTTCAGATGAAAGTATCCTCACAATGATCTTGCTTGGACTTCGCAAGGATGGAAAACTGTACGAAGAGATATACAAGTCCCCAGTAAAGGACTTGGGTAAATTTTATGAGCGAGCTGCTAAGGAAATCAGGTGGGAAGAGACCTTTAGTCTAAAGAAGTTTGGACACAAGGACAAAGCAAATGGCTCCAGTCAGAGGAGCAAGGATCAAAATGCCCAAGATGGCCTCGACAACTGACCTACGAAGAAGTCCAAAAGCGAGTGACCTTAGCACCAAGGTCGCCATGACCGCTATAGCACCCTATCGGATACTCAGGATCACATCTTCACAACTAAGAGGGATGAAGAGACTTCAGGACCCCTAATCCTATCAGAAGTCCTTGTTGGAGAAGGGACACGAATAAATTCTATGCCTACCACAATGAGGTTAGGCATGATACAAAGCTGTCGGGCACTGATAGATGTAATTGAAGATCTGATCAAGAGAGGTAATTTAAAAGATTATGTAGTGTGACCTGCAAAATAGTGACCTTAGGAGTTACATCAGGGTCTTGAGCAAAACAGAGCGCATGCTATCAAAATTGTGTAATTTTTCTAATATTGTTTGGAAATTAACGAAAGCGCCTAAGTTTTTACAACTATGTGATTGAATCAAGTTTGACAAAATGTTGTCGGAATGGACCAGAAATCCCTTGAGCTCAGAATTTCATGTCATGACCCACCCAGGTGGTTCGTGACCGGTGTAGAAGGTCACCCATAAGAAATCTCCTACAAGCCTAATTATGCATACTGTTCCATAACTACACTCCTATTTTTGCTGATAATCCGACAAAGTTTCCCCTATAATCTAAACGCCCAGGCTCAAGGCCTTATTATACAATAAGGGCCACACGCCCATTAGAAACCTGTGTAACAAATAAATAGGTATACAGTGGCCTAGACTAAACACTCACAACTTACTGGGCATCCAAGACTCAATCACAAGCATAGTACAACAAATATTTTTACTTAGCAACCAGGTTACAACACTAATTCATACAAATTTCACAATCAAACAACATAGGCTATATGCCTAGCAAGGCATATGTAGTAGTAGGAGAGATACGTAGTGGCCCAATCTAGATATTCATTCTACTAACCATTTAAACCACAAACTAATACAACATGGAGTTATTATTTTACCAATTACTGTTTCTATATATTTACTATTTTACCAGTTTCTGTTATATACGTTTGCTATGTTATAAATCCATAATTTAGTTATTTATTACAGAAAATATTTCAAAACATAATTCTTTTCTTTAAAGATATATTCGTTGGATCCAGATAATTCCAACAAGTAACCAGAACCAATCAGATCGCCCTTACCATCCACAACACCAATCAAATATATCATTTTATTTCACCCTCCCCTTTATTGCTCCAATAGACGTCGGGTGGTCACAAGTGCACCTGAGGGTTTTCTGTGAATAGCTAGTGGTTCCGGACCCAAAGGAATCCATTAGGGAACCAGAATAGATCCCCATGTCCATCCGCATCAAAGCCTGGTCAGATCACCTCCTTATTTCCCCTACGAATTAGAATAGATATACATAGGTGCACTTGCGGGTTGCCATGAAATCACCAATGAATCCTTAGGGAAATTAATTATATTAATTTTAATATTCATAAACAACTATATTAGAATATATATATTTAAATCATTCAAAATATTTTCAAAGTCAACTAAAGCCTTTCTAATTTCTTTTTCATTCAAAACATAAATACCAA
>JANHAO010001593.1:0-32340 GCA_026873985.1 Saraca asoca
TTCAGGAAAAGTTTCTGAAAAATTATTTTATGCCAAATTAAATTTAATTTGATTAAATTTGAGCCAAAAGTTCAACAATTAATTTGAATTGTTTAAAGCAACAACAATTGATGCTAAATTATTTCTGGATTAATTTCATGCTATATAATAAATGGTATTATGTGTTGCATATTACATAATTAATTGTTATTTGAGCAAGTATGCTATGGTGAATGTGATGTGGGCAATTTACCTTCAGAGGAATAATTGTAATTTTTATTTAGGTTGTATTATTAATTGAGTCTGCGTGCTCTATTTGATTATTATAATGTATAATAATTTTTAGAATAGGAAATTATTTTCTATGCTTAATGTAATACAAAGACCCAAGAGAAGATTGAAGATTCCAAGGAGGTTCAAGAGCCAGTGGGAGCATAAGGAGGCTTATGAAGTTTCTTGTAAAGTTTACATATGATGTAGAATTCCCTATATATTTTTTATACAGTTTAAGTTTCTTTGAGGCACGAAAACTTAAACATTATTTTGCTTTTGCGTCGACATCTATTTCACATTTGTTTATGTGCTTTACATATGAGATATGTAAGTATGATAAACACACATGTCATTTTAGAAATGATATACTAGGTCATGCAAAGCGCGTAAATTGATTAATTAAAGGATGGAACCTGTATACGTAATCAAAATCCCTCAGTACAATATTAAATCCAAGGCCTTCCATTTTAAATAATGTGTATTTCTCAAATGATGTCAGTGTTTGTTGTGTCTACACAAGGCACTGATTTTATATGAAAGATCTCATTATTTTTAATGGGCCTGATTTAGCTGAGTTTTTGACAATCTGGATGCAAAAGACTTGATCGTCAAAACTCAGAGGCCGTGTCGAGTAGATCACATATGATGTGATAGGACTAAAGCTGCAGTCACTCGATAATCCGAGAAACATATGAGATGTGAACATTAATAAGTGTTACATTTATTGATTTGTTGTGTCTACATAAGGTTGGTAAATATTAAACGTTATCGATATACTGGTTCCGTTATTTGATTTATTGTGTCCACACAAGGATAAATAATGTCTTCACAGATCCCGACCTACTACGGATATATGATATCCCGAATTGGTGGTGAGGGCTACCAATTTGATAAAATAGTGGGAGAACCAATTTAATAAAAATAGTAAGATACACTTGCATCATCCTTTTAAATTAGTTTCATATATCAAATCTACTATTGCTTTCTTTACTGTGTTGTAGATCACTTGCATCATTTGCATTTCACCATGAGTACGACTCAATTTTGCTTATAAAGCATCCTGGACAATAATCGGCTTATTGGCCCTAATTACCCTGATTGGTTAAGGAACTTAAAATTAGTTTTAAGATCCGAGAGGATAGAGTACATCCTTGAAAAAGATTTACCACCTCTTCCTCGAGCCAATGCCTCACATTCTGAACAAGATGCTTATAAGAAGCATCAAGATTACGGATGCAAGCATAAATCTTGATGCTGAGATCGATGTCAGATGAGCTATAGAGATAACATGAGACAATGAATCCCAGAGAGATGCTTGCATATCTGCAGGATCTCTTTGGAGCTCATTTTTGCACTGAGCGGTACTTGACCTCAAAGGAATTGTTCCGCTGCAAAATAAGCGGAAGAGCCTCGATTCATTCTCATATCCTGCATATGATCGGGCTAATTGAAAAATTGGCTAATTTGGGATTTGAGATGAACCATGAGCTCTTTGTTGATCTGAGTGAAAGAGCCTCAGTTCATTCCCATGTCTTATACATGATTAGGCTAATTGAAAAATTGGCTGATTTAAGATTTGAGATGAACCATGAGCTCTCTATTGATCTCATTCTGCAGTCTCTACCTGACAGTTACTCTCAGTTTATGTTGAATTTTCATATGAAAAAACTGTCATTGACATTGCCCAAGTTGGCAAATATATTTTCAACCGCTGAGCCTAACATAAAGAAGGGTAAAAGGCAAGTTTTGGTTGGTAAGGGTTTTAGTAAGAAGCCCAAGAAAAAGGCCAAAAAGGCCAAGTCCACCAAAATAAAGGGAATTGTCCAGAAAGGCAAGGGTAAAATGGTGTAGTTTCATGCAAATGATACGTGCCACCATTATGGAAAAAAGGGCCACTGGAAGTGCATCTGCAAAGCCTACTTAAAGGAAGTGGAGAATAAGAAAATTATTTCCACTCTAAGTTTGCATACTATACAGGTTCACTCTTCTCATTCATCTTTAATAACTTGGGTATTGGATACCGATTGTAATGAATACATTTGTGTTTCCTTGCCGAGCCTAAGAGTTAGGTGCAAACTAGAAAAGAATGAGATGCTCATGTGGATGGGCAATGGTGCTATAGCTCATGTAGAAGCTATAGGCACTCATGAAACTTTCTATAGATACAAAACACCTAAAAGTTAGGTGCAATCAAAACTCATACTTATGGCATTGTAGACTTGATCATATAAACAAGCAATGTATATCTAAACTCTATACAGATGGATGCTTAGATAAATTTGAGTGGACTCCTTTGACACGTGCGAGTCTTGCTTGCAAGATAAGATGACCAAATCACCTTTCAAGGGTAAAGGTGAGAGAGCTACAGAGCTTCTAGGACTTATACATTTGGATGTATGTAATCTTATAAGTTTACATGCTATAGGTGGTGATTCCTACTTCATTATGTTCATCGACAATACATCGAGATACTGTTATGCTCATTTGATGAAACATAAATCGAAAATGTTTGAAAAGTTCAAAGAATTCTGATCTGAAGTGGAAAAGAAATTAGAGAAATCCTTCAATTTGATCGAGGTGGAAAGTACCTAAATGATGAGTTTTTAGATTAATTGAGAGATAATGGAATTCAATCTCAATAGACTCATCCTGATATCGTATCAGAAAGGGAGAAATTGAACTTTGTTGGACATGGTTCGATTTATGATAAGCTTTGTAGAACTGTCAAAAAGGTTTTCGGGATATGCACTTCTAACAGCCAGGTATTTGCTCAATTGAGTTCTATCAAAGTCAGTGGATAAAACTACATATGAGATATGATTTGGTAAATGGCTCAATCTGAGATACTTGAGAAGTATGAGGTTGTTCACGAGCTAGGAAGACTCCGCACTTCACGTGCGGATTGGAGGTTTGCAGGTCCATCTAAACGTTAAAAGCATCTAGGTGGCTATAAGGATCGTTATCCCCATTATAGAGGGGAATGTTCGAGATCTTAAATCTACAGGGAAGGGGCTCCATCTTGATCTAGCAAGAGAATGGAGTTCTCTCCTCGTGGGACTCGCAGGTCCCCTGGGATGTAGAGTTTTTCTCTGATTGTTCCATCATCTAAAGGAATTCTTCGACCATCAGGTCTCGAGACCTGGACCATTGACTGGAGATCTTTCGACTCTTTTCTTCTCGCTTACTATGAGAATGTTGATCAAAAGTCCTATGCTTCTTACCGCGCTCGTGATCGAACAAGTCACGATCTATCTCTCACTCGCTGTCGATTTCGTGTGAGGTATCGCTTTGGTGCGAGCTTTCACCTTGGTGATCATCTTCCCTGTCCTCACGATCCCGATAGACTTCAGACCTTAGCTGTGAATTGGATGAGCGAAGCGAGTTAGTTCGATGATGTTCAACTCTGGCCTGCTCTTCATGTTGAGGCCCTGACTGATGACGTCCGTCCTCGAGTACAACCACTTCATCCTGCCTTGGTGCACCTTGGGCACGAGTTTGAGCCAATACTCGGACCATATTAGCTAGTTCCTTCATTGTATTCTCCAATGCTTCCTGACGTCGATCAAGTGTCTCTTGGCGTTGTTGCCAAGTCTAAGTCTCATCAGCTTCGTGGGCTATAGGTTAGTGTTGGACAAAGGAAGTTGTGCCAGTGCTGGCACTTGCCATGGGAGCAGCCATGTTTCACTGTTGCATCTGACCTTCGGGTTGGCCAGTGGAAACTTCTGCCTTCCTGGTAGCTTTTCCTTTTGCCATTGCATCTGAAATAGCTTATTAGAGACTGAAAATGAAGAATGTGTAGTGAGGGCCCTCCTTCTAGCACCAAAATGTTGACACCAAAATCTAGGTAATTAGTTGAGTTCAGTATTACCCCTGACTACAAACTAAATATGACAGAAAATAATGAAAGAAACTAGTAAAAGAGAAGAAGAAACAGCAACACCAGGAGTTTATCGTGGTTCGGCTAAAGTCAGTTTGGGCCCTACATCCATATTGATCCTTTATTATACATTGAACATATTGTGTTTACAAAATGTGAATACAGCTACAGAGTTTTCTCTAGGTGAACAATGCTCTCTCTCAATACTGGCAGAGTTTTTGCATGTATCTATTTTTTTCCTTCGTATATGTAGACCTCTCCTTTCTATTTATAAACAAGGGGAAGGTTACAAGTGTAATTTTATAAGCAACAAAATGATTATTTTCGTCGTTCCAGGCATTTAATGCTTGGCGTCGGATAATTAATACTAGGCAAATCATTGTCAGATTTCTGGGGAGCTGATGTGTAAGTTTGGAAGCTGAGCTATCAGCAAGAAACGTGTGCCTTGGATTACTGACTGGCTCTGTACAAGTATCCATTACTGGTAGGTGAGCTGGAAGTTGAGCGAGCTAATGGTTCTGCTGGCCTCGTCGTCCATGCCTGGTCATTCTTCTGAGGGTAGTGGGCTTCTTGCTGAGGGGTTCAAAGCCTTCTCAACGAGCTGCGCTTTTCTACTCGTGACTTTGTAAGGTGCTTCCAGCTCATGCCCGATGATCCGAGGTCCTTGCTCAGTGACCCTGAACTCTAATTTAGGCTTCCATCTGACTAATTGGGCCTCCTATTGGACCTTGACCGGCCCAAAATATGCTTCTGAAAAATACCCATAACAATGCTAAAATGAAAGTGAAAGGGTATTATAATTGCTATAACCATTTGAAAATTACTAATTTTTAAGTCTTGAATCGATTCATGAATTGATTTGTATTAGTTATAACTAATTAATAACTGACTAATCAATTTATGAATCAATTCAGCTTGTGAAAATTATGAAAAAATTCATGATTAAATCAATGCATGAATTGATTAACCTTCTATGTAAAAAGATTTGTGAATCGATTGCTTAATCAATTCAAAATATTTTCAAATGTTTTGGTAAAAATATTTTTAAAAACTTTTCTTCATGAATCGATTCGAGTACATTCCACAAATTTCCTTACACGAATCGATTTGTGAATCAATTCACAAAGTGAAAAATAATTTTTTATAAAAATTTAACTTGTGAAAATGCATTGAAAATATAGATAGAAAATATTTGATTTAAACTCATTTCATTTGGTTTATTTTTACCTCAGATTAGCTATTTTAGAAAATTATTTGGATTAAAAACTAATTAGATTATACTTACAAAAGATCCTATAAAAATCAATAAATCCTAAAACTAAGTTGTATATTTTGATCTCTTCAATGTCACTTGATCAACTTTAAGTCTGCAAAATAAATAAATACTTAAAGCACATAGTTAGATCGTGGCATCAAATAAAATTATTTTTCAACATTAAAATTAAAGAAGAAATGATAGCTAGGCTAACAAGATGAAGTGATAATAGCTCTGGAATCATTGTTAGGATAAGACTTTTTCAACGCCTATTTCTATCAAGACTAAGTTAGATGAACTTCTCCCTACCCCTGAAACAAAGAATGATAGACTGGACAAAATAAAACAAGCCATCCAAACTCTTAACATTGTTCTATAGAATGACTTGGATGTTGTTATCTTAAATGACCTTTAACATAATGCTCTCTAGTCTTCCCTGCAAAATTTGCAAGATACTTCTAAAGCTAAAGTTCACCATTGACCTTAAGTCTTTTGTTCCAAACATCCAAGAGCAATTGTCATCTCTCATACAAGGTCAAAGAATGCGCTATTGCTAAAAGAACTCTCTAGGAATTGTCATAAAAAAAGAAATAATTAAATTCTCCAAACAAGCTATTGGGACCAGGAAAATTCTAATTCAAAAAAATAATGCATCCATGGAGTCAGCAAAGAGCAATTTGAAGGAGATTATGAAAATTGAATAAAAAATTATAGAATTATAAGAAAAACTTCACCGACTTAAAGCAAACCAACCAAAGCTAAAAACTGTAGTCACATCAACCAACAAAGATAGAGTTCAATTTGTCAAGAAAGTTAGAGATGTCTTAACTAATCTTAAGATAACTATAACACAAGCAGATAAAGTTGGTGTTGCTTGCAAGTTAGCACAATCGTAGAAGACAGTGGCCACTTGATAGTGTAGAGAGTTTAGATCTACTTTTGATTCAAATTTTAAGAAAATTTCTGACTCTACTTAACTAATGTTGTAACTTTTATTTTGGGTGCCTAATCTGCACTTCATGGATGCTTGCATTATACATATTAAGATATTTATCATTTATGATTTCAATAATATTTTCATTTACATACTTTATTTTGTAGTTGTTTCTGTTGAATGGATGTATAACCTTAAATGACCCTTCCCAACATAGTGTCCATTTACCATATCTTGACATTTGTTTGCATTGGCAGTATGACTTTTCAGACTAATTGGCTAACATCAAATATTTTTACTTTCAAATGCTTGCTGCAAGACTTAGCCAATTTTTCTTTGTTATGGATCAAATTATCTCATCCAAGTCTTTTAACTCGTTAAGCATCAAACCATTATGATTAGCTTTGAATAATTGATTTTGCCTTCGAATCCTTAAAGATTGAACTGCTACTTCAACTAGAATAATAGCATCATAGCCAAACATTAACTTATATGGTGTAACCTCTGTCAACTTGGTAGGAGTATTTCTTATAGCCTACAAAGCATTATCAAGTATCTTGTGCCAATTTTTTAGATATTGACTAACATGCTTTTTTTATCATATTTATGATCACTTTGTTAGTAGCTTCCACCTGAACATTTGTCTATGCATAATATTGAAGTCAACATTTTAATTCCCCTAAATTTGGTGTATTCTTTGATTTATTGACCAATGAACATTGTTCCATGGTCTGTAGTAATTATCTCTAACAAGCTAAATCGACAAACAATATGACATTTTAGAAAATCAATCCCATTTATTATTTTACTTCTTTGAATATGATGGCTTTGATCAACCTAGTAAAATAATCTATGGCCACTAAAATAAAATAATGTCCTCAAGAAGATGGCGGGTATTGTTATGGGCATTTTATGGATCGAACAGAATGGGCCAGCAAAGGCCCAGTGAACCTGATCAAGATAAAAAGTACAGCCCAATCTGAAGCAAAGTCGCTGAAGCCAGATAGCAGATTACGCAGCACGAGCTCAAAGCCTCTAGCAAGCTAAGTCTATAATGAGCTTCCCCCATTGTAATTGGGAACAGCTAATGTCTCACTGACAATCTGAACACACTTCTAACTTGCAAATTAACCTCCAAAGTCCGATAATGATTTGTCCTGCATTTATTAACCGATGCCTAGCATTTATTGTCTGATGCTGCTGTAATCATAGTTTTACAATGATAAATTATAACTTAAAACCTTCCCTACCTCTATAAATAGGAGGGGGAATCACTGTAACATATATAGAAAAATGCAAGCAGAAACTTTGTGGAAATAGAGAAAAAATTGTAAACATTGTAACTCTGAGCAGAAAGACAACTTTAAAGCAAATACAATCACCATGAATGTAAAGGCTATACTGGCTTTAGCCGAATCACAATAAAACCCTATGTGTTTATTTTACTTTTCTTCTTCTTGTTCTCGCCATTTCCCCATATCTTCATGTCTTATACAGAAGTTTGGGCTTTAGAACCCTTGGTTGACTGATTACCAAAATCGACCCTCAACAAGTATATTTTTCTAATTAAATCCATTGACCAACCCCTAAATGACCATGATTTTATTATATAATAATTAAGATCAGCTGCTAGTATTCTCTAAATTGGCCCATGTTTTTGACATTCTTCATAACCCTTGACATAATCAATATAATCTTTAATCATGTAGGGCCAATAGAAGCCCTGTCAAACAAGAATCCATTTCATTTTCAAACAAAATATGATATGCACCATAAATTCTATCATGCACTTTAGCCAATGCTATTAATGCTTCTTCGTCACCAAAGAATTTTAATAAATATTCTTTGAAACCTTTCTTATAAAAAAATCCATCTATAAATAGAAAATTGATGGCTTTTACTCTAGTATTTTAACAAGTTGATATTGAAGGATTCGACAAGTCATTTATTAATGACATTCTCTAATCTAATGGCCTAGTGCTGGCTTTATTACAAAACACTTTTAGAGTTTCAATAGTTTCTAGGAAAGTATGTTATTGAATTAATTTGGCAAATTTATTTTTATCAATGTCGTACCCAGTGGCAATTTGAGCAAATTTGTTAGCTTTTTCATTTTTCCAGCTTAGCACATGTTTTATAATTGCATCCTCAAATATTTTTGAAAGTTTGAATGTAATTGTCAAATATTTAATTAGTCTCACATTTAAACATTTATACTCTTGAAAAATTTATTTTATGACTAACTATGAGTGACCATAAATTTCAACACATCTTACTTCTTGATATAGTAGAATCTTTAAGTTGGCTATTAATGCTTTGTATTCGGTTTCATTATTAGAGTAATTTTTATTAAAGTAAATAAGAATTCAATTGATTTCTTTTTCAATGTAATGATTAAAATCCTTACACCTGAACTATTTTTATGATAAAAATCGTTGAAATATAACTTACAGGATTTCACACCAACATAGTTAATATTTTTTTTTATGATATTTGACTATAAAATTGATAATTGTCTATCCCCTGACAACCTTTGATGGGCATTCTAGAGAAAATCTTCTTAAACTTAATGGTCATTTTTCAATTTGCCCATGGATGAATGGTTTCGGTAACATATATTTTAAAATGTCAATTTTTGCAATAATATGTACATTATTCAACAACAAATAATAACATAATTTAATATAGAATAATACAAAAATAAACTTAATTTTTCTATTACTAAATATTTTTGTTCTAAAAATTTAAAATCCTAGAAAGCTAAAATATTACCCTTTCTAAACTGGTTTCATTATCTTGGACTACTGCATTGTCGGAGCAAGCAACCATGAATAATAGAAAAAAAAAATACAATATTTGGAGGCAAAAGCGATTGCATTTTCAGTTCAGCTTAAGTTGAAAAATAGAAATCAAAATGTGCACGTAAATACATACCTTAACCAATAGCAACCTCCACGTCGACCTCTACATCAAATTGTCTGGTTTGCTCTGCAGATCGTCAAGAAAAATCGAAGAGAAGAGAAAAATAAAAGAAAGAAGTTAGGATTCTTAGTCATTTCAATTTTGGCGTTCAAGTCTGTTTTCTTTTCTTCTTCGGAATCAATGCAGTATTTTGGCAATAGATTTGCCACTGAATTCAACCAAGTGCAAAATAATAACATTGCACTTTATTATTTGAAACAACAAATAATAACTCGTGTACACATTATAAATAATGTCCACATCAAATAAAAATAAGCCCACCAAACATAAAATTTGTCTACATCAGCATTTTAATCAATGAGGGTGACGGCATATGAATGGAAAGATAACATCACATCAAATTGGATTAGTTGAGGTCTAAATCAAAACCTAAAATTAAATAAGAATGAAATTGATATAAAAGAAAAAAAAAACTCATTTATCAGAGATGAAAATGGGTGTTTTGTCTAGTATAAATTTGTGATATATTTATAGAATTTAAATTTAAAAATCATAAATATTTTATTTTAGTGAAAAAAAAAAACTCATGGTATAGTTCTGAGTCTTCTGACGTCTCAATTTTATGTTGAGGCAGAATATTTTAGTAACTGAAGAAGTACAAAAAAAAAATTAATAACAATATTAGATTCTTGTTAAAATTAAAATCTGGTATATAACAGGATTAAAAATCCCAAAACAGATCATGATGCACAGCAGAGAATGTTGTACTCATCTCATCCCAAATCATCATACACAGATGTGAAATATAAAGCTGAATATACATAGAAAAGACTCAACAAAAATAGGCACTGTTTGGGTTCCAAATTCATAATTAAGCAGCTTCTTCCTCATTTGGGTTCTGCAAATTTGTAATGCAGGTCCTTGACTCAATGGACTGAAGAGCTCTTACAACTTCCACCATGGATGGCCTTTTCTCAGGCACCACAGAAGTGCAACGAAGTGCGATTTCGAGGGCTCCAGCCATTTCTTGGTGACAAGAATGTGGTATTTTGGGGTCAAGAACTTGAAGCACCCCATTAGTGATGTTCACTTTCCTTCTAACCCACTTCACAATATCGAGAGAGTCTGTTGATTCTGTTTGCTCTGCTTGCCTGCCAGTCACTAGCTCTAGCAATACTACACCAAAGCTGTAGACATCTAGTTGTTCTGTTGCTTTCTTACTGTAACCATATTCTGCAATATTGAAAACAATACTCAGTTAGTGTTGGATTCTACTGTCAGTTTTCTTTGTTAAAGAGAATAGAGGTTACTTGCTGAGTTCCTCACCATTATCCTCAAACATCCATGAGGGCCTGTGGAGTGGTGGGAGAATATAATACACCCTCATGGATGTTTGATAGAAATATGAGGATAATGGTGAGGAACTTGTAAGACTACAAATCAGAGACCTGCGATTTAGTATGTCATGTTGATGTTATAATGGAAGATTTCCATTCTCTTTTTTATCCATGGATGTAAGCTTTGCCCAATCATATTAAATTTTTTGTGTTCTTGAGTTAAGTCTGCATGCTTGAGCTGGGGTTTCTTTTTCGCAGAAGTCAGCATGTTGTTGTTTTAGTCTTCAAAACATGAATAACTAAGATAAAAGAGAACCATTAAACAATTAAAAAATTTGTTACATGCATGCAAATTTTAGATATTCTAGGTAGGCAGCGTCCCTATAATGATCTTAAGTGTAGTTTTTATGCTGTTCCAAAGTTCTTACAATATACTAACTTGACATGCATACCTGGAGCATAATAACATGAAGATGCAGCTTCAGAAGCAACAGTAGACTGAAATGCAGCTTCTCCCACAATCCGATCGAGAGCAAAATCTGTGAGTTTTGCCTCTAAGTTTGCATCCAACAAAATGTTGTTTGATTTGACATTTCTGTGAAGCAAGTGAGGGACGTAATCCTTGTGAAGATATGCTAAGCCTTGAGCAACCCCAATTGCAATCCTCAATCTAACTCCCCACTGCAACTCAAAATCCTGACGCGAAATCATATCCCCTAGGCTTCCTTCGTTCAAGTACTCATAGATGAGAAAAATAGACTCATCAGAGTGACAAAAACCAAGTATCTTGACAATATTCTTGTGCCTAATTTTTGCCAGTGTCTTCACCTCAGCTTTCAAACTCTTTGAAGATTGGTTCCCAAAATTGACTATCTTCTTTACAGCAACTTGTTCACCACTAGGCAAACTCACAACGTAAACTTTCCCAAAAACTTCACCCTTTCCCATTGAGCTCTTCTGATCCATCCCCATTAACAAATCATTCTCAGTAATTCTAAGGGGATAGAAGAAGACCGAGCGCCAAACGCCAATTTGATTTCGCTTGCTAGACTTTCGATACAATATGAATCCTCCAGCAACAATTGCAGTTACAGCAACAAAGGCTACTGATATCAAGGCACATATCAGAGTTGTAAGGCCGCCAGAATGGCGGTGTCTTGGAGGGTCATCAGAACAGGAATTGGGTAGCCCAGGGCCACAAAGTCCCGGGTTTCCTTCCAAAAATGAGGCAGGGAGACCTGAAACTAAGGGGTATGGTACCCTACCAGATAGCTGATTAAATGACACATTGAAAAGGGCAAGCTTTAAGTTCTGGAGCCCTTGTGGGATGGAGCCAGTGAGATTGTTATGTGAAAGATCAAGGTAAGTTAGCACTGGTAGCTCAGCAAGAGAAGGTGGTATTTCTCCGGTAAGACTGTTGTCTGCCAAAGACAATGAAACTAGTTTCCTGCATTTTTTGAGTTCTGGGATTTGACCAGAAAGTGAATTGTGGGAGAGATTTACTATACTCATAACAGGAGAGTCACAGAAATTTGAAGGAAGTTCGCCGTAGAAACGATTAAGAGATGCAGAGAATCTGTACAAGCTCTTGACAAATCCAAGACTTTGAGGGATTCTACCAGCAAAGCTGTTATTGTCAATCTGAACTTGCTCCAACTGAACAGCTCCTGATATGGAATCAGGTATTTGTCCTGAGAATCTATTGTTTTCAGCTCTAATGAGCTTGATTTTGGGTAATGACCACAGTGAAATGGGAAAATCCCCCGAAAATCCGTTGTTCTGAACCTGAAATCTCTCCAGATTCTTACATTCACTAATGGAGTTGGGTAATAAACCAGTGAAGGCATTTGTGTGGAGACTAAGATTTATAAGGCCTTTAGAAATGCCACTTGGAAATGGCCCCGAGAGTTTGTTTTGTGAAACATCAAAAGAAACCAAGTTCTTGAGAGAAGAAACTAGAGCCCGAGGAACGTTACCTGTTAGATTGTTCCCAGATAGGTCTAAATGCGTCAAACCAATCAGACCCACAAAAGAATCTGGAATCTCACCTTGAAAACCAGAGCTCTGAAGCAGGAGTTGCTTCAGATTTCCCAGTTGTCCAATATCCCCAGGAATTTCACTCACAAAGTATGAATTTTGAGACAAATCAAGAACAGTAAGCTTAGTGAAATTGCTAAAAATATCAGGTACACTGCCTGAGAGCAAGTTACTCCCAAAGTTCAGAACTTCAAGGTTCTTCAATGAACCCAAGCCTTCTGGGATATTCCCTTCTATATGGTTTCTGCTAAAGTCGAGAACTTTCAGGGAATTAAACTGAGAAATCTGAGATGGGATTGTTCCCCAGATGAGGTTGTTACTGAGATTCAAAGTCTGCAACGAGCTGCACTGAGAAAGATGAAGAGGGATTGGCTGGTTGAACAGATTATCAGCGAGATTGAGAAAAGACAGATTTTGAAGGTCACATATTGAAGATGAGATATCCCCAGAAAGGTTTAAGCTTTGAAGATTAATGGAGGTAACAGCGAGTGAAGGTGTGGCTGAGCAGGTGATTCCAGCCCAGTTACAGTAATGGGTTGTTGAAGTGTTGGACCAGCTTGAAAGAGCTTTCTTAGAGTCTTCAATGGAGGATTTGAAGGTGAGGAGAATATCTGCCTCTGATGAAGATGATGAACTGAGGTTGACGAATGTGAAAGTTAGAGAGAGAAGGAATAGGTATGTACAGAATGTAGTAGCCATTTAGATGTCTCTGCAAGAGAGAGAGAGAGAGAGAGAGAGAGAGAGAGCTTGCTTAAGCTTTGTTGTTCTTGTCAACGCTTTCTATATATCGGTGTGAAGGCGTGGGGATGTGACTCTGAATGGATGGGATTTTACTGAATGCTGATAGGTTAAAAAAAAAGAGTATTTACATTTACATGCAAGAAATCGTCACAGCCATTGGGAATTTGGCTGGTGAAAAGCTTAAAAAGTGCATTTTTCTGCGTGTGTTTTCACCTTTTTGCGAGACAGCACCAGCATTGATGCTTCGTTGCTACTTTCTAGTTCTTTTTTTTTTTTTACTTAGCAGAAGACTTTTATACACAATGCAAATAATGGTATGTATAACATAACATGTATCACACAGTCTAACTATTCACGTGTAACTGACAATGTATATTTCAAAGTCTTCACTTTAATAAAAATGGATAATCATAATAGACAAACTCACACAAGCATTATTAAAAATAGGCCAAGAATACAAGTAAGTTTAGTTTGACTAAACATCTCTATATCAGATTTTTGTTTATGAACTTAATTTATTGTAGATATGAAGATTGAGGCATAGGATAAATAAAATTGACTGCTATAATAAAATCTATTATATCTATTATATCTAGCTTTCTCTTTAAGCACAGGATTAGTATATGCAATTGAAGGTTTTTGCACAATAGGGTTTATATAAATTTGAATTGTAAATGGGTTAAACTCTTTAACATAAATAACTAGTTTTGTAGCAAGGTGGTTCCTACTCTCTTGTCAAACCTAATCACTTAATTATTGTTGCTCTCTTGTTAGTATATTTATTACAACTAACAAACCCCTCCAAAGCAAGAGCCAAAGCCACGTCATCATAGAAAACTATGAAGAAAGGGAAGACAACGTTAGTATGGGTAGTGGTTTACCATAATCTGTCCACTCATTAAGACAGGGAAGAATAGGGGATTTGACCTTTTCAAAGTTAGAAATAGAATCCTAAGAAGGAAAAAGTAAGAGAGAGGAAGCACTTAGGGTTGGATTTGACCTTCCACTACCCAAAGTCCCAAGCAAGAGTCCTATAGTTTTTAGCTGCAAACTAATTTAATGCACCAAAGCCTTTTTTTAAATATGTTTGGCTTCTATTGTCATCAAATCAAAGCCATGAAATCTACCGGTATGCTCTCACATGGCTTTATTGTCTATTTGTGTTACCCTCTGGGGCCTCTCATTGACTGTCAGCGCTCAGACAGAGAGACCTTTGGCCCATGCATGTATAATTAATTATACATTGCAACCCAGGGAATCCGGAAAATAGATTGAAGGATTAAAAAATATATATATATATACACTGAATTAATAATATATATAAAGAAAATATTTAGTATTTGCTAGTGAATTTTAATATACACTGACTCAAAATAAAAATATTTTCTTTATGACTGATGTGGTCCTGCAATGAAACTTTTCCTTATCCACAATATTGGAAGTCAAGAAAACCAAAACTAGATGGTTTGCTTCATTGAAATCAGGTTTATTGGAATTCAAATTTTATTATTCTCACATTTTATTTTTTATTTTTATATTTACATTATTTAAAAAAAAAAGAATTTCTCTGTAAATCACACGTCTCTTTATTAGAGTATATAGTATTTTTCTCTTTTGATTTTGAATAGGAAGAATTATTCATATTATTATATATGTATGAACATTAATCAATTATAATTTTGATTCAACTAAATTGATGAACTTTCAATTAATTGAATAAATAAACAATGGTTTTTTTTTTCAATTTGAAATCCAATGTAAAATTTAAAAGTAATATAAAAAAATAATATATGCATATAAAACTATAAAAGTGAATTTCATCTCAAAATATGCGTTTTACCCCTCTCGAGGCTACATAATGAATTGAATTCCAAAACCAAGCTTAGAGAAGAAATATTAAATTTGTTATACTAATATAAATTTCCTTTTTCAATTCAATCAATTGAGAATAACGAGATATGTCTACATGGGGTAACTAACTCTTCACTATATATACAATTATTCAAATGATTTCAAACTTCTTAGTTTAATAGCCGGTGCTGTCTTTTTGCATTTAAAATTGACCATGAAATCCATTAAAAAACTACTCAATGTTGACGTTTTATGACTCCTACTATATTAAATTGTTGGGCGGTTTGTTAATTTAATATTAAATATTTATTATACAAATAAATCATTTAGTTCATATAAAAAATAAGTTTTTGTGGGAAGTTGAACTTTAAAAAAATAAATTTTCCTATAAACTTCTTGGAAAATATTGAAAATTATTTTGTTAGTATTATGGAAGTAGAATTTCTTAAAAAATATAAATTTTCATATGATATTTAGTTCAATTATATACATCTTAATAAATATTATTAAAATGATTAAAATATCTTATCTAAAAATTATACTCTTTTACTAAGATGATGTGTAAATTTTTAAAAGAATATTTTTGTTATTATTTAAATATTATAAAGATAATTTTATATTTTATTTCATTAAAAGTATAAAAAATAGAATTTATATAGAAGGTTGGATAAGCAACTTATGGTATTTTGTAGGAAGTATAACTTTTTTTATTTTTTAAATTAATAACTAATCAAATAATTCATGTATTTTGTACTTATCAAAAAAATGTATTTTCTATAAAATTTGTTGTAAAATAAACAATTTCAAAATACGTGGAATTTTTGTGTGTGAGATTGCCTTGTCATAACCTTGAGATTTTTGCTTTTAAACTTCAATTTCTTACACATTTATGATTTTCAATAATTAAAAATGTTTATTTTTAAGGGAAAAATGATATTACCCTCTTGTTTTTCTCACCAAAATATCCTAATTTAAAATTTTTCTCCCAAATTCCTCATTTTTCAAACTTTCCCATTTTACTCCATTTTCAATCATGTCAGCATTTTATGTACTTTTTTTTTTCTCTCCCAGATTGACCTTGCTGATGTGTTAGATGAGATCAACACTTTTTTTTTTTACTTCTTTTACTCTTTTAACTAATTTCATTATTCTCATGATTGAGGTTGAGTTTGGATTTTAATATATATATATATATATATTATTTTTAATCAAACTTAGATAATGTGGGAAAATGGAAAAAATTAAAACTAGAGTATTTTGGTTAAAAAAAACTTATTTTGTTGGGTTATAACTAATTATCAGGCCTTACCATCTCCCTCTCTTTCACACAGTTTTACTTGCCCAAGTATTCACATAATTGATACCTTCGGTATTTTTTTAATCTCCTCTCTGTTTAACACATACTACATAGAATTTCATTCAACAAATGTGGAATTTTATTAAGAAAAGAGGGGGAATTCCACGGGAAAGAAATTTTTTGTATACAAATCATGCACTACAGGTGTTAAAAGAAATTAAATAAAAAAATAATCATTTACAAACTTTTTAAATCTTATGATATATATAATTTTATAAGTAATTTAATATAATACCTCGCATACATGTAAAATTTCTTCCAAACAAAGTGAAAATAAAAAAAAAAAAAAGAGAAAGAAAACAGGGGTTTAACATACATGTTACATATTTGATAAAAAAAATAGTTATAAAGTAATATATATATATATATATATAATAACCTTTTAATGTTATTAAATATATAATTTATGTGTTTGAATTCATAATTTACTATATAAAAAAATACCATTATCTTATTTTCACTTTCACTTTTACATTTTCTAAAAAAAAATATTCTCAAAATTTTATACTTTCTTTTGAAATACGATGTTTACACATTTACTTTTGATGGGGAAAGAATATGGAAAAAAACTATGGCTTCCCCGAGTGTTAAAGAAATTACATAGACTTCTTTTTTAGTTTCAAATTTATATAGATCTTTCTTAAAA
Source organism: Saraca asoca (assembly GCA_026873985.1). NCBI lineage: Eukaryota > Viridiplantae > Streptophyta > Magnoliopsida > Fabales > Fabaceae > Saraca > Saraca asoca. The sequence goes on from JANHAO010001593.1 coordinate 17,210, forward strand.
TTAAAAAATATATATATTATACTTAAATTTAAATTTAAAATTTTCATCAATAAAATAATAATAATAAATTTAAATTAAATAATATAAAATATTTTAAATATTTTATGATTAAATATATATTTTAATTAAATTCAAATAATTAAAAAAATATATTATACTCACATCAAAATTTAACTTTTTTAACAATCATATTTTAATCATTCAAAATTAATCACAATCTATTTTTATTACAAAATATTTAAAATATCTCATATTATTAAATTTAAATTATATTTATTTTTTTCATAATTTTTAATAAAAATTCAAATTTAAGTATTACAATTTTTTATGATTAAAAACATTTAAATATATTTTTAAATTAATTTTTTTTATATAATTAAAAATTAAGAAAGATCAAAATCTTACCCTCCTAAAATAATCATTCTAGAACATGCAGTGAACTAATTTTGGGCGTTTAAAAGCTGGAGAGGAAGGAAAAAAGGAGTGGAAAGGAAAGGGCCCTCGTGAGTGAGGAGCAGCACAAAACGACAGTGTAATAATGAGACAAAAGTTTACTTCGTAGGATGGGAACTCTGTTCCCTAGACTCGACTCGTGTAATATGGCGACGTTTCTCGTTCTATTATTTCCTCTTTTAACTATTATTCACTGTTTGTATTCCCCTCTGTTATGTCACTCCTTTGCTTTGTTTTCTACCCCCAAAAGTCCACTTGCCACGTGCCCCACCAACATTTCATTTTCACCTTTATTTTGACTTTTTTTTAATCCAAAAATTCATCTATTAAATTATTTATGCGATACGAATGGGATATGAATTAATATTAAATTTTTAAAAAATTATTTTCTCTTTAAAAATCTTTTTGTAAAAGACATTTTTTTTTATCACTAAAAGAATGATGAATGGTGGTGAGAGTTCGAATCTGATCACTCATAATTATTAATTAATAATTATGATCAATGAAACAATTAATTATTAAAAAAATAAAAAAGTTACGAACGATTGTTACACAACTTTAAAAAATTATATGAGTAACCTGACTTTGAGTAACAATTAAGAGATAAGCATCTTTCACCTTTATAATTGGACATTATCTTCATTCTAAAGATATACAAAATACTAATTATGATTTTTTTTAGTGATAAGATGTCGATTGAATTAATTTATTTTATAATAAATTAAAGACATACAATTTGCACTAAAAGGTTACAATAAAATTTTTCAAAGTTTGATATCAAGTGGAAGCTTCTCTTTTTATCAAATGACTGGTTTTTGCTTTTATGTATGCTTGCCCTCTTTTGCAAGCCTCAATGAAAACCTACAACTTTCTTGAAAACTTTTCAATTTCTTTTAACTTTTCGACAAAACGTGGTATTTTTTAAACTTCGCTCACGATAAAAATATAAAAATTTATAATAAAAAATTATAATTCCATCAATCAAAATTGTAATACATAAAAAAATATAATAACTAAAAAAATTCACAAAATTCAAAATAGTTTGTGCATAAAACTGTTTTCAAATGTGTACAAAAAGAATGATCTTGTTTCATAGTATGTGAATTATATTAATGTTTAATTAGTAAGTAATTATATTAGTTAATTTAATTAACTGATAACATTAATTGTCTATATAAAAAAATTTGATAAAATCAACTGTTTGCATATAAAATAATAAATAAAAATATGAGTATATTTTATAATTTATTTTAAAAAATTTATTTTAATAAAAATTATATATTTTAAGGTAAAAGTGTCGAAAATTATAACTAATTGATAAAAATACTTTTTTTACTCATTAAATATCCGTTGTTTCAAAACATTAGATGCTCAACTTTTTTAAATTGAAAGATCAAAGTTTAATTCATTAACTACTCGATAAAATTATTCATAAAACATTCAAATTAATGAATTAAATTGAATAATTATTAAAATCACTCAAGTTAATTAAACTATTGTAAAAAAAAAAATAATTGCTTGCCCATCACTCCTTGACGGGGGTAAATGACAAGGGCAAAAGTTCACCCACCTTTGTGGCCGATTGAATTACATGCTATAAGCATAATGCGTGGGATCCACCATGGGTCAAAAGTGGGGAATATTGCACCCAAGTGTCATAGACTAGTAGTAATTAGGTAGACCCCCCTTATTAATATTATACTATCTCATTATGGTTGTGGACCTTTACTTGGAGATGAAAATAATACCATTTTAAATTATCCTTTTAAATAATTTTTTCTTACTTGTAAATGCTAATTATATTTAAAATTTTTAGTATTGGTTTTGCTAGGACATTGGAGAAGAAGAATGAGTATACATACATTATATGCAATTTTTTTATATATTTTTTCACATAATATTATAACTTTTTCATAAAATGTACAATTCTAAAATTTTCTATATTGTAATTTAAATTTAAATTTTTATATTTATTACATATAAAATTCATCTAAAATTATATGTATTAAATGATTTGTCATTTCTACTAAAAAAAAATTCTTCCAAAATTATAACGCTACATGAAAATCACACAAAAAAAAGTTTAAGATTTTTTTTTTATAAAAATTACACAAATCTATAAAAACTTATAAAATAAATAGAGTAGGTACAAAACCTTAACCTTTATTGTGGTGTTGTAATGTGACGGAGAATAAAGTAGTGTTCAATGAGACAAGCAGCACTCTCTTTTATTAGGCTTACCGGTGGGGGGTGGCAGTGTGTTATGTAATGGAAAGGATGATGGAATAATAAATGAAAAGGTGCACTTTATCTGCCAAAAGAGGATAAAATCTCCAAAAGTTGTTTCAAGTTTTCAGCAGACGTCTACATGATTTTGTATCAAGGGCCTCATCGCTAGCTTCTTTTTTCTATTTTGCACAACTTGTCACATTTAATAAAAACTAAATCTCTTTTTTTCGTAAAATTTAATTTTTCTTACTTTTATATTTATAAAATATTTATTTATTAAATTTATTTTTATAAAATATTAATTTATCTAATTTTATTTTAAGAGGTAAAATTAAATAAATTAATTTTTATATAGACATTAATCAATAAATAAAATCAAATAAATTAATATTTTATAGAGATAAAATTAATAAAAAATATTTTATAAGAATAAAAGTAAAAAAAATTCACAAAAACAAAAATTATAGTTTTTTTTTTTTACCATTTATTCATGTTATAATAAATTATCGAAAGACCACAATTTCAATGGCACCATTCTACGAGCACTACCTTCTTCGCCCACTTGCCACCACAACTATTCCCACCTTGAAGATCATCTACCAAACATTAATCACATTTGCATCTATTTATTATTATCTTGAACCAAATCATCCATTATCAACTATAATATACAATCGTTACATTCAATCATTATTTATATATACTTTTTTAATAATTTTTTAGGAAGAATTTTAACAAATAAATAAAATATTATTAAAAGTGCTAATATTTTTCTAGCAATTTGATATATTATTACTTATTTTTTGTTGCAATTATTATCATATTATTTTTGAATAACAATGATAAAAAATTTACAAAAATTAACAAGTAAAGTCTTAATCACTTGATCAAGAATATAGTAATTCACTTTTATTAAACTAATCTCATCACATGCCCTCCTGCATGTGGTTAGAGATTTTTTTTTAATTCACTTTAGTTAAAAGTGCTTTATTTTTTGTGACTTATTATTTATTATTGTGCCCAACAACTAAATTTTTGTAGAGCACTCATGCTAATACTTAGACAAGTATGTATGAATGAGGCTTTTCTCTGTTTATTTTTATATTAAATATTATTTAATTTGAAAATTTAAAAATTCATTATCAATTTAAATGATTGAAAAATTGCAAATGAAAACCTTAATATATTAACATATAGCAAGACATGCAAGATGTACACAAATTGCAATGACCACACTTATGCATACATTCTTATAAATCAAATTGATTTCATGTTCTTATCTTCAAGTAAGATATATATATATATATATATATTAAGTTATGTAAATAGTGATGTGTGCTAAAGTATATAAAAAATTTATCTCTTAATAGCATTCTTCCACTAAGAATATGAATTTGTTATTCAAGCACTCTTGAGTGAAGCATAAGCAAAATTTTTTACTTCTTTGCCAGTAACAACATCAATTTATATGTGCTCAAACTTAAATAGTAACTTCTAGAATTTGTCATATATATCACGTTGACTATCCAGTGTTTATACATGTGCTCTGGTGTGTACCCATAACAATGCTTTAATTTTAGTATTTTTTTAATCAAATAATCCTTTTAAAAAATATATTCTTAATAAGAAATTTAAATAGAACAACAGTATTTTTTTTATGTTGCAGTAGGAAACAACTACTTAAAAGTGAAAGAAAGATCACATATTTCTAGCTATGTGAACATCTCCTTTGACCCTGCTAAGGATGTGGTGGAGGCATGGCATATCTGAAGAATTCCTTAACACATGAATGTAGGTAGAATGCTGGACTGCTACAACCGCCATATCATGACAAATAGCCTAAAATTGTCCATGATCACCTCCATTTGTTTGGAAACATGCTTTAAGCCTCTGATCCTTAGATAAGACATACACTATTGTCTGACTTTCCATCATACAGCTCACAAGTCATGTTCGCAGACCAAGCAAGATCACCATTGTCATTGAGTCAGCTAACGTGTGATGAAACAAACCCCTTTTCAAGTGAGTCCCATCTTTAGTGATCAAACATCTGCATTGCAACACTTTAGCACCCTACAGTCTAAATTTAGCAACTGAAAAATATAATCTAATGCTAAAATTCAAGCACCAATGACAAATTGGAAGATTTATGTCCCATGGAGTAGTGACAACTTCAATATTTCTATCACTAGTCCTAATATATCACGTCTGTGTTGCTCCTAAAAAATATAGATTTTGCCTTTTTTACAAATGTAAAATATATATTCTTTTTACTTTAAAATTGGATTCTTGTTTCACAAGTTTTATCAAAAAGATTTTATTAAATGATTAAGAAAATATTAGAGTTACTAATATATTTAAGAATTCAATTAACACATTATTCAATTTGAATTAGTTCAGCAATTAAATAGAATTGCAATAATATCAGAATAGCAACAATCTCAGAAATACAACAAAATAGAAGAATCGCAAAATGCAAAATGTAGAAGTATAAAATGTAGTAAAGAATAAACAGGAACACTAATTTTTAAAGTGGTTCAACTTAAATTGAAACCGCAGTTTAAGTCTACATCTATTGAATCAATCCTCAACTGGATGACCACTTTTATTAACAACAATAAGAATTCACTGGGCTCCTAAACAGTCAATTTATACACAAAAATTTTACTATGCTCTTGTTAACCTAGAACACAAGATTTAATTGGGCACTTGTTAATCTAGATACAACAATTCTTTTATCTCATACAGACTATGATCAACCTCATAACCTAGAGATATTGAAAGAATTCTTTATAATCTTCAACTAACTATGATCAATCTCACAACAAAAAAAAATATAAAGGGAAGATCAATCGCTTCCTTTATATCTCTTATTTTTATCAACCTAGAAATCTAAAATAAAAAATAAGAAATAGGTAAGAAAATATAATACCAAGATTTGAGATGAATATCTCAAATATCTAGTATGAAATCTCTTCAATTTTGATTCAAGATCCTTTGAATTGTAAAATCTTATGAAGTAGATGATAAATCTAGTTCAACTTTATTAGCTCTGTGTTTTCGCACTTGAAGAAATGTGAAAGTTATGAAACTAATTGAGTTTGAAATAAGGTTAGGGGCATTTATAGTTGCTGTAACCTTTCAAAAAATAACTAATTTTTTGTTTATGAATCGATTCGTAGTAATTACCAACTAATGAATCGATTTGTTAATTGATTTATCTATGAATATTATAAAGAAGTTCTTAACTAAATCAATTCATAAATTAAATCATAGTATTATATGAATAGGTCTTGAATTGATTACCTAAATGATTCAGGTAAAATTCCTAACCTTCGATAAGAAGTATTTTTCAAAAATTTTGTTCATGAATCGATTGCTGAATCGATTCAAGTACATTTTCACAAGATCTTCAATATGAATCAATTTATGAATCGATTCACATAGTGTAAAATAATTTTTATAAAACTTGCACTTGTGAAAGATCATTTGAAAATATTGTTTAAAAAATATTTGATTTTGACTTACTTCAAGTGATTTATTTTCACCTCAATGTATCAGTTATAAGAAATTTACTTGAATTAAAATTAATTTAAATTCGCTTACAAAAGATCCTATTAAAAATAAAGTAATTGGTAAAACTATTTGTGGATCTCTTAAATCTCATACACTTTGATTTTGCAAAACAAATAATAAATACTAAAACATATTGTTAGATACAAAATTATTTTTAACATCAAAACCAAATAAATTTAGATAGCAAAGCAATCATACTAGTTAGGTTAACAATCTCAAATGCTAACAATCTCCTTAACTAGGCTAATAAGGCTAACACTGCCAAACAGCTAACAACCTAACTACATCTATTGTGTTAGGATGCATTCCATTGATAACTACTTGGTTTCTAAAATACCAAATAATATATAATGTGATCACCACTAGACAAGTTAAGTCTTTAATCACAAGAGGATGAGTTTCACTAGCTTGAAGACAGAGCTTGATCCATCTGATGACATATTAAGGTTAAAAGAGTTTTGTTCTGAGAGATAGTATGGAATCAAATCAAAGTGATTGAGAGAAACTGCATTATAGGAACATGTGGGGAATTGTTTCCTTCTGAGAATGGCATAAAGGGCAACCCGTAGGGACTAACACATGTTTGTTGCTTAGGAGAGCTGATATAGGTGAAATTTGGTTGCAAAGCTTCCAAAAGAACACAAAAACTCTAGACTACAAGGCTTTCCATGGAAATCGAGATTGAACTCTTGAAGTATGAGAATTTGACTTAGCAGCTGATAGCATTTTTCAACAGTATGAAAACCATTGGCTGATATTGTCTAGGCTAACCAGTCTAGGCCTCTACAATGGAAGAAAGTAGTATTCTGAATCTTTTATTGATGTTCCATATGATAAGCTATTTGAAATTTAGTCATGTCCCAATCTCTATTGGTGGCAAGCTTTAAATTTTGAACTTTGTTAAGGTGTTGTGGAAGTGAGCCTGCAACTAACCACCAAAACCTGCTTCTTAAAGAGATTTGATCTCCTAGACCAATATTCCAGCAAAAAGATTTGCAATAATAGGTGGGGTAGTACTTTGAATTGATTTCCATCTCTAGCTTGAGTTTGAGTGAAAAGTATCAATAACTTCTAGATTTCCTTTCCCATATTTCTGAATTATAACATGGCTAACAAGCTCTTGTGGCATAAATATGGCCCTCCAAACTTGTTTAGCTAGCATTGCCTCGTTTAAATAAGCAAGGTTCAAAATTCCTAGACCTCCTTGATCCATTGGTTTTGTAATTTTTCCCAAGCCATGAGATGGATTTTATGCTGAGAGTCAATTTTGCCTCACCAAAATCCGTATATATGGTTGTTTAACTTATGCATGTAAGACTTTGGGATTTGGGTGATAGAAAAGTGATGCATTAGCAAGTTTTGAAGGGTTGATTTGCATAAAGTGAGTCTACCAACCTAAGAGAGCAGCCTTGGGTTTCCTTTTCACTGTATCCACTATATCCTTTATAATATCCCTTTTTCCTATTTGATTAATCCATATATATGCTTAAGTATTTTCCAAACTTATGCACTAGTTTAACCTTTAGTGTGTTTGCCATTATCTTCATGAACTTTCTAGGGGCATTAGGGCTAAACCAAACCTCTGACTTATGTTTGTTAATTGTAAGACTAGACATAGATTCAAAATCAGCCAAAATTCCATTTGATTTGGAGACAACTCTCTGGTGTGGCCTTGAAAAATAGGATTAGGTCATCTACATACATGAGGTGATTTATGGATGGAGCATCTTTACATGCTTTAATATCCTAGATGTGTCCATCCATTTTTAGCTTCATGAAGCATGCATGATAGAATGTTAGTACCCAAGATGAAGACATAAGAGGACAAAGGGTTTTCTTATCTCAGTCATCTGGTTGGACAAAAATTCTCTGTTTGCTCTCCATTGACAATAACTCTATAAGTCATAGTATTGTTGAATCATTTGAACGCATTGATCACAGAAATCCATATATCAACACTTGGTTAATAAAAGTCCAAGACATGTAATCATATGCCTTTTTGAAATTTACTTTCTTTGTAGCCTAAAATTGTTTCCTAGTTTTGCACTTTCTCATGTATTGGAACTGCTTTCTTGCCAAGATGATATTATTAGGGATTAATCTTCCCTTAACAAAAGGATTTTGACAAGGAAAAATGACATTCACTAGCGCCCTTTGCAATCTTAAAACCAAAACTTTAGAAATAAATTTATAATTAACAGTACAAAAGCTTATTGGCTTGTAGTCAACATAAGATTCCTAGTTCTTTCTTTTTAGGATCAAGCAAATCAGAGTTTGATTAAGTTGTCTTAGCAAATAGCTTTGACTTATAAAAGATTGGATCATATCCACCGTATCTTAGCCTACAAAGTTCCAAAAATGCTAATAAAATCTCATTGTATATCCATCTGGTCTAGAAGCGTCATTTGGATGAAGTTTAAATATCATGTCTTTTAATTCATCTACTATAAAAGGCTATAATAGATGTTGCATATGATTCTGAGTCAGTTTTGGAACTAAAACCTTTCCCAAATTCTCTTTTAACCTTAATCGATTGGGGCTGTAAAAAAGTTTGAAAAAAAAAATGATAACCATATTTTTCAGCTCCTTTTAATCTTGATGCTAGACACCTTAATAATCTTTAAGCCTATTTATTCTACATTTACTTCTTCTTTTACTAACAACCGCATAGGAAAATTTTGTGAATTTATCTTCGGTCATTAGCCATAGTTTATTTGCTTTTTGAGCCCACAACACTCGTGACAATGTAAATATCATTCAAGCTATTCTTTGAAGTGCTTTTCCGAACTTATAGTCATAATCTTGTTTGTTGATGCACATTCTCAAGATTTTATTCCAACAAATTAATGTTTTGCGCTAAATAATCAAAATAGTTATTGTCCTATTATATTAAAGCATTTCTTGTAGCATCTATTGTTTTAAAGTTGAAATTATTATTTTTATTATTATAATATTATATATTATTTTATTAATTATAAAATGTATTAAATTTTTTATTTATACATAAATAAATTAGATTTTTAATAAAAAAATTTCAAAAAAAAACAAAGGGAATCTAGTGGTTCCCCACCGTTGGACTATTGGGCGTTCTAGACTGCCCTAGGAAACTAACTAAAATAGCACATAGTGTTCACAGACAAAGATGTTGAAATTGCGAAAATCGAATCCAAGAACTGTAATGCGAGGCTTTCTTGAGGGTTGACTTTATTGCGTACTTTTGACTTTTTCTGTAAAATGTCTTCAAGGTGAAGGACAACAGCATTATTAATGCGGCAGGCTGCAGGGGCTGTGGTAAAAAAAAAAAGGGCAAAACGGTGAAAAAAGAAAGATCTGAAGTGCGAGTTAAATAAAAATGTAAGATTCTTGATGCAGAGTAGAGTACTTTTATCACTCCAACAAAACCAGAAAACAGTAAGTGAAGAGGGAAGAAAGTGACAGCAATTGAAAATCAGAAGCTACTGTTCAATCAACTCTTGCATCTAACCAACCACTTCCTTCCAAAAGGTAAATCATAGTTTTTTTTTCTTTTTTTTTAACAATGATCTCATTTTTTTCTTTTTTTTTATTAGATTTCTTACATAAAAAAAATGTTGGATCGCATAATTTTTCGTGAAAAGAGAATATTCTGATGTAAAGATAGGATTATAATTTTTATATACTTGTTATAAGCATAATTTGTAAAAATAAATAAATAAATAAAATTTGGTAAATAGAAAACTAGATCTTTTGAATTTGGATATCCTCAATTTTATATACTATTAATTTATTTGAATTTTAAAGAGAAAAAGACTTAATCTCTTATTTTTGGATTCATAATTTTTTTTTTTACTAGCACACACTATTTCATTAAAAATATATTTTTATATCTATTTTTTGATTAATACAGTTGTAAACGAAGGAACAGTTAGGAGATAAAATAATCGAATATAGCATTGATCCGCAGCAAACCAAATGAGGGCTAATCATAAGAAAATATATCCCATGATCAGCTTCTAAAAATGGTCCATAAGCCATGATCAGGACCACCCCAGAAATCCAAGAAAGTCAGAACCAAGTTTTGTTTCTATTTCATATTTCAAAAACCATCATACTCAGCCAGTTATGAAGTCAATAATTTGATAAATGTAGATAGAATAATTGAAATCAAGAATGGACAACAATTATTATTATTAGAAAGGGAAAAAAAAGAGGCATCATGCAGTCAAAGGCATCATCAAGGTATGCGTGCCCCTTTGGAATCATGATTTTTCAATGTCACCGACTGATTATAATTATCTTTATCACATGGATTAGTCCTTTTAATTTAATCTTTGCAGCTTCTTTGGTCTGCTTGTGAGTTTTGGAAGCACAAAATCATTGTTTCCTCCTCTTTAAGGATAATAGTACCAAAACATGGTTTACTTTACTAATGATATGGGTTAGATATGGAGCTCATCACTAACCTACTACAACAAAATATGCATAAATTAGAGTCTAGATTTTTATTCGGTAATTATTATCTATGTCTAAATCATAATACATATCTTTAAAATTTAAGAAGACATAGATTTTATGTTTAATTTCTATTAGAACTTACTAGATAAAATTTTTTCTTTTTTCTACGAAGAAATCTTTATTTTTCTTTTTCACTCTAAATGACCTTTTATGTTCTAAGAAAACTATGTATATATTTAGAACTAGAAATAAACCAAATAACTTGTAAATCACTCGTGATTTAATTTAAAAATTGATTTGATGAATTAGGTCATGAACTAAATGAATTTAACTTTAACCTGAAATAGTGACTCAATTTCTAAATAAATCAAGATTAATTTACAACTAATTCAACTCATTTGATTTATAAACTAATATGATAAATTAATTATATTTATAAATATTTTTAATAATATTTATAAAATAAATTATAATGTATTTAAATAAATTTAAATAGTATTTTTATATGATTTTAAACTAATTAAATGAAATAGATTGAGCTAATAAATCAATAATAGGAATTGACTTGATTCATTTTAATTCAAATTTACTTACTCAATATTTTTATTCATTTAATTACAATAAATAAATTATCGAGTCAAATTGAATAATTCACAAACTTGATTTAAGTCAAAGTTAAACAAAAAAATTATAATTTATCTAAATATGAGTAAAATTTCGAGCCAAATTGACAAAGCTTCGACTCTTCAAGTAAATGATTAAGTATATCTACTTAATTATGAGATCATAGAATTGTAGCATTGTATATTATGCTCTTTTGGCACATTTTGGACAATATGGAGAAAAGGCATATTCTTATGCTTCAATAGTTAACTTTGTTTAGTAAAAAAGGCCAAACCCTAGAGCATCCAATGGTATATATAGAACAAATTTGTATTTATTCTAATTCTAATTTGTTCCAAGAGATTCTTCAGCCAACATCACGTGAATGAAATAGAGCATGTTTTTGTATCCCCTCCTTTTTTTTTAATAATATTCCCATATTGACTTAATTTGGTTCATAATCCAATTTTCAAGGAGCAAATTCAATAAAGGGGTGCTAATTTTTCTTGATAAAATCATGACATGCACGACTAATAATCAATTTTAGCTAAGTGTGTTTTAGGGGATTGAAAAGCCTAATTTCTCATCAGCTTCTTTATTGGTAACTAAAATGTGATTTGGTTTGCACCTCTCATATCACTTGCTATCAATTAAATCACATCTTAGATTAAATCTATAACTTTCAATAAATTATTAAATTTATCATCAGTACATCACATTTAGTGATTTCAGAAAAATATTATAATACTGAAAAATACTCACAATTAAGTTCAAATTAATAAATAAAACTTCAGAACATAATTGAATCATGAATTATTTTAATGGGAGAAAAAACATCTAAAATTTTGATGACAAAAATGGCAAAAGCCATCATTTAGATCTGGGGAGAGATAAGCAAGAAAGAGGAACATGGTTGTTTGTGTTGCCCTCTTTGTTTGCAATATTCCCCAAAATAACATATCAAGCTCAGAAGTTGAGGGTGACCTTTTTGTCTTTTGATACAGAAATGAGACATGAGATGGTGGGGTGTGAGAGAAAGGCAAAGTTCATAATCAAATTTTACTTATTGCTTTGAAGAAAGCCATGAGGGACAATAATACGCATTCCACAGCCCTAGTTTTAATACCAACACCTTTAGACGGTGGGAAAGGTAAGGTGGGGACACTTTGCTTCATTTTGCTGCCCCATCTTTTTATCAATTCATGCAGACTCCAACAAATAGGTAAATCCCACTTAGCTACATAAGAGAAATACTTAGGAAGATGTATTCTATCATTTTATTTTTAGAATCTTAGATAAATAAAAAGAGATATATATCCAAAAAAGATATATTATATGTAAATGTTGTAATAATACAAAATTTATAAATGTACTATGTATAGGACAAGATGACCCACATTCAAAAGGATATAAATTGAATGTTTTCAAATTAAATTTTTATAATTTTTAAAATTCTTTTTAAAAATATCTTAATTTAAAAAGTCATGGGATGATTTTAATTCAAACAAATACAAAATAGTTTAATAAATATATTTACATACAAGATATAACAAATCAAAATACTTGCGTAAAATAACTTATTTAACTATACACAAGCAAGGCATCAATAAGCACATATATAGAAGGATATCACTTTTTTAAGCATACCAACATTCAAACAACAATAAAATAGATCATGCCAAATTCTTAATATCAACAAGAGTAAAATAAACAACACAATATAAATTGCTAATAAATAAAGAAAGTAGGAAAAGAGAAATCAAACACAAGATTTTTATAGTGGCTCCCCCTTGAAGATTTGCTCCAAGGTATATATTCACACTTTAAGCTTGAAACAAGCTCGATTCCACTAACTCTTTAAGTTTAAACTAGACACTAGAAGAAGCTTTTAATCCCTCCAAGTTTAACATATGCACAAGAAAAAACCTTTACAGCAATTGTTCAACCACAATCGAAAAACCCTTTTAGAAAATCACTTAAAGAAGACAAACAAAAAGCTCAACCATTCTTTCCAACCTAGGGTTACCAGTCCTAGAATATCTAAAAAAATTTTAAATGACATGAAGGAAACCAAAAGAACTTAGAAGTTTAGATTACAAATTGAAACACTATAGGAATAGATTCACTTAAATTTAGCTCACATTGAAGAAATCAAGTAAGGAATTGAAGCATAGATGAACTAGTGAATGTTTGCCTCTAAGATATTAGGGTGTTACAATGAACAAGTATGTGAAGTGTGTATTTATAGCAAGTAAGAACAGTACATAATAAAATGACCGTTATTTTAAAAATTATGCTTTGCAATCATAATTACAATCACAATCATGATTAGAATCATGAAGATATGGTTAAGAACCTTATGATTTGAATCGCATAAATATAGTGAAAATATTGATTCAAATTACTAGAATTGAGAAACTCTGTGGCACTTGTCCTGAGTGGCTTGTGATCAAAATTGTAAAAATATAGTGAAAAGTTCAATTTGAATGGGTAGATTTTGAAAGCACTATGGCATTTGCCCTGATCTTGCAATCAAAATTGTAAGCACAGTTCAAAAGTGTTGATTCAAATTGCATGGCCACATTTTGAAATCAAATTTTTTAAAATTCATTTCAAAACTACTTCAAAACTTATTTTTCAATCCAAAAACATATTTTTAAATTTAAAGAATTTGATAAATTGTTTAAGAACATATTTGAATGATTTTGGTGAAATTTTTTAAAATTTTAAGGAAAACCTTTAAAAAATAATTCGAAACTTGTGCTAAATTTAAATAAATTTAAACCTTTACAAATTTCAAATGCTAAGCCAATGCTAAATATTCATAAAAAAAATTCAAGATTTCCACAATTGATTCACTAAAAAATAAAGAAAATAAGCTCATTTAAAATTATTTATTATCATCAAAATACAAATTAACATATTTAGAAAATAGGGGCTAAGGTCAATAATCTCCCCCCTTTTTTGTGATGAGAAACTCTTTTGGGATTAGAAATGAATCAATCAACAATCAACAACCAATTTCAATCAAGAACACATTTAAGCATAAAAAGCTCTCCTTAAATATAACAACACCCCCTAAAAACATGCATAAAATAATCAACAACATAAAAGTATGCATAAACTCTCCAAAATAGTTAAATTTCCCTCTTTTGGCATATTAAAAAGGATAGATATTAATCAAATAATCAAAACTCAAGAATATATTGAAAAATAATCCATAAGTTATCAAAGTCAAACTATAAATAATACACTACAACATTTTTGCCTTTAGGCAACATTAAATCTGACAACATTTAAAAACCGTTGACTAATACTAGAATAGGCAACAGTTTTTTTAACTGTTACCTTTGTTTCTAATTTTAGACAACACTTTCTTAAAATCGTTGCCACATATATAATAAACAACACTTTTTTAAGTGTTTCCAAATTCTAATCCATAAGCAACACATATATTCTGTTGTCAAAAATATTTCTTTTACAATAATTTTATAATATTATAGTTATTTTTCTTTTTATAAATTATTTAACTATTTCCCTATCATTTTCCCCTTTCCCCATCAGCTTCCCACTCTTTTTTTTTTGGCTCTCCTGCGCGCGCCACTCAGCCACCCAGCCCTCCAATTGATTGTGCTGCATATGCCTCTCAATTCTGCATCAACTGCTTGTGTTTCATCCTTTACATCTGCTTCCACTGTTCTTCTTCTTCTTCTTCTTCCACTGCTTTGGCTGCTATTGCTATTACTTCTCTTGGGGTTTCTGTGGTGATTCTGCATCTGCTTGGCAAGTTATATGTGTTTGATTTTCAGCTAGTGATCCAGCTCACGTCAAAAAAT
>JANHAO010001594.1:0-32323 GCA_026873985.1 Saraca asoca
TTGTATTTCATACTCTTTTCTTATTTCTATTTCTTTGTTTTAAGATTTCTAGGGATTTAGAAATCTTGTATAGGTTAGCAAGTACTTGTTATAAATCTTGTGTTTTTGTTTAGGTTTAGAAGAGCCTGTTTTAATTCTTCTAGGTTAGCAAGAAGCCTATGTAAGTTTTTATGTGTTTGATGTAAACTGGCCTTTCAGGAGTATAGTAAATGCTGATAGTTTTTGTTTCTATTAAAAATGTCTTTTGGTTGAAAAAGATTAAGTGGAGTAGACTTAAATTGTGGTTTCGATTCAAGTTAAACTACTTTAAAAATCTTTGTTTTAAATCTTTACTATTCCGCTACATATAAACCTATCTACTACTTTATTATTGAATCCAAATATAACACAAAGGCATATATAAAAATTCTCCAACTAGAAAAGGGCAAGATCCAAAGTTAGTTAAAATTTTAAACTCTGACTAATTACTATTTCTTTTAAGGGACTTGACACTAATTCTAATCGCGATCATGCTCATTTTTTTCAATGATTCTACTCGTGATTCTGATCACACTCTTTACCAAAATTTCAATTTGTTTAGTCTTATTTTCCCTTACTTGAAACTACACTTTATTTCTTTGATTCAAAACTATAGAAAGTCCAACAAAACACATATGGAAAATGTGATATCCTAAAGGAATGGTTTATGAACTCAAACTAATGAATACAATGGATGTACATACAATAATTTCTAAATAATGAATTTAAAAGATAATGCAAATATGAGTTGAGAAAGCATTGCAATAATTTTGAGTAATTATGATTGTGGAAGGATGTTTATTGTAAACAATTACATTGTGAAAAAACTTATTTATGTCTATAAGATAGGGAATGAGATATCATTATATGTGAATAATTGTGTTATGAATAGTATTAAAATGTCTCCATATGGAATTGATGAGGTATCCACTATAATGATGAGTTGATAGCATATTGACAGTCTTTAAGACTTGATATATGAATAATGAAATGTGATGAATGAAAATGAATCAGATCTTGGACTTAGGTGTTCTAATAAGATGAATGAGATAAGGCTAGCTAGGAAGAAAAAGGTTGGATGAGTGGGATAAAGTTGATTTGGAATAACAAGGTGGGTTATGTATTTGAATGTGTTGCTCCATATGGCTATTACTTGAATATTAGAACTCGTTATCATGAAATTGACATGCATAATGAACCTGAGAATGTGGTATATGGCTATCTTGGCACAATGTGCTTAGAAATGAATGATATAAACTTACCTTAGATATGAGTCTTGATTACTCTAAAATTATTTATGAATAGGATATGGGAAATGGTATTCTAGTTGAGTAATGGATATATGAATTTATATGCCTAGTATTATGTGATGAATTCATATGTTTGGTATATATTATTTCACTGAGCCCTAGACTCATTATTCTGTAGATTATTTTTCAGATACTTAAGAATTAATGGTCAGTTCCTCTACTAAAAAGTAAGATCGATAATCATCCAGTGGAAATTATAGCTGATACCTTTTCCACCATAGTAGATCTATAGGTGCATATGAAGTCAAGATACAGTATATAATAATTGTGAATATGGCTACCTATGAAGTATTACATGAAGTAGAAATCATCCCACTACAACCCCTAAATATGTTATTAATGATGGCTATGGGAGGGTTCGATCTTTGAGGGATCCATCATTTAAGTTTCTTTTTGATCAACTTTTGAAAATGTCTATAGCATGGCCATCAAAATCTTAGGGATAAAGTTACTATAACTTATGCATTTGGATCCATATATGCTACAAGTTAAACTAACTTTATTTTGCTTCATCCCTAGAGGAAGTTGGGGTGTTGTAGAAGAGTGGTAAAAAAAAGTTAGCCAAGGAAATATAGTTGTATTTTGAAAAGTTTATATAAAAACAAAACTCAAATGTTAAAGAGTCATGTGCCTTAATAGGCAATGATTTTGTACATTTTGTAGGACTTAGATTATATATATATATATACATATTAGCAGTTCATGATCACGTGTGTTCCTTTCTCTTTCTTATCCAATTAATTTTAGTCGTTTGAAGATAATAAAATTCAGCAAGTTATGAATAAAATGAATTGACAGAATTGAAATACAGGTTTGTGATTATCAATGAAAGGATTGATATTTATGCCAGTCATAACTAGAGTTTTGGGTTGTGATATAAGAGAGCTAAAAGTAGATGGTCATTATCTCAATGATGAGTAACACATCCTAACTATAATCAAATTCCCGCCTAAGTCCTCATGGGGAAAAGTGAAATTAGTTCTCACTTACAACAAAGGGATCAAAACCTTTGATGACATTTCCCCTCATTCTGAACTTGAAGGATAATATATAAAGGTGAACCATAGTGTTGCATTGGTAGCACAAGCTATGTAATGTAGAGGTTATAGATCTCAAAGCAAGAATCAACAAAAGGGAAATGATCTAGAACCTCAAGCTGGTAAGGCAACCAAGCATCATAAAGGCAAGCATGCAAAAATGGATAAATCAAAGTTGAAATGCTTCAATTATAGGGAGAAAGGAAATTTTGGATAGGAGTATCTTGAGCCTTGAAAGTTTGTCCTCACCCTTTTTTTCCAAAAATTTTAATATGTTATTATGTGTTTGTAGCTCACTCACTTCTTGGTTGGATTGTAGACTTGGGAGCAACAAAACATGTGACCTGCAATCATGCAGGACTTATAGATTATCATCAAATGCCAACGGGTAAGCACTATGTGATAATAGGAAGTAGATTAGAAGAAAAAATATTGGGTGTTGGCACCTACCAGCTTGCTTTGCATAGTGGATGAACGCTGATCCTACATGATGTTATTTATGTACCCACCGTTCGATATAAGCTACTTTCAATTTTAGCTTTGATGAAATTAGGATTTGTTTTTAATTTCAAGGATAATGGTTTGTCTATTTATCTTGATAAAACCTTTTTTAGTTGTGATTTTTTAAAGGATTATTTGGTTATGTTAGACATTGATTATGCTTATGAAAATGCCTTTAATATTTCATCATAAGCTTATTCTTTTCTTTTTATTGGCTAGTATAATTTTGTTAAATAGCATGCTAGATTAGGACATATTAGACAAGATAGAATGTCTAGATTGGCTAAAGATGGGCTATTGAGCTCTCTTGCCAAAATAAAGCTTCTAATATGTGAGTCATATCTTACTAGAAAAGCAAGTAAAAAGTCTTTCAAAAAGGCAAAGTGAGCCTTACATCCTCTGGAATTAATTCATTTGGGCATATATAGACTGATGAATATGAAGGCACAACATGATGCCTCCTATTTCATAACTTTTATAAATGATTACTTAAGGTATGGAGTAGTCTTTCTACTATCACATCTCTTTAAAACTTTATATTATTTCAAACACTTCATAATAGAGGTTAAGAATTAGAAAGAAAGGCGCATTAAGGCTCTTCGAACCGACCAAGGATGAGAATACTTATCTTATCAATTCAAAAAGTTTTGTGAAGAGAAAAGGATACATAGATAGTTAATGATACTTAATACACCATAATAAAATGGTGTTGTAGAAAGAAGGAATTGTACTTTACTAGATATGGTTAGGCCTATGATCGCATAGGCAAACCTCTTAATAAGTTCTTAGGGGATGCTTTGCTAACTATGACATATGTCTTAAGCCGTGTACCTTCAAAATGAGTCTCCACCACTCCGTATGAGTAATGGAATGGTACAAACCCTAGTTTTGAAGGCTTACACCTATAGAGGCTAGCAAGTTTTCTTCATAATACTTCTCATAAGTTTAGAAAGTTAGGCCCTAGAGCTAATAGGTGCCTTTATTAGATACTCTAAACATTTGAAAGGATACATTTTGTATAGTGAAATTCCTAATGGTGGACTCACAAAGATTGAATCTTGAGATACGAATTTTTTGGAGGATTACTTTCCTAGCATTGATAAAGTCAAGAAAGGTCTTAAGGTCTTTGAGTTAGAAGAACATTAAGATGGTATTCCTTAGTCTCATAGGATGGATTTAAATCCACAAAATCATGAGATTGTCAATGACAGTGGGAGAATTCCATTAGAA
Source organism: Saraca asoca (assembly GCA_026873985.1). Classification (NCBI taxonomy): domain Eukaryota; kingdom Viridiplantae; phylum Streptophyta; class Magnoliopsida; order Fabales; family Fabaceae; genus Saraca; species Saraca asoca. The sequence goes on from JANHAO010001594.1 coordinate 4,097, forward strand.
CCTCTTTAGATTCACAAATATGAAGAAGCTTGCATGAAAATATTCCTTATAGATGCTTCAAAATAGAAGGTGAGTCTTTCTCAACCATTTTTATGGATATTGAAAAGTGGATTAGTGCTATGGAAGAGGAAATGCGCTCCATAATGGATAATCAAGTTTGAGAGTTAGTTGATTAACCACTTGGGCTAAAACCATTGGAAACAAGTGGGTCATAAAAATTAAACACAAGGTAAATGGATCAATTGACAAGTATAAGGCTCGATTAGTGGTAAAAGGATATACCTAAAAAGAGGGTGTAGACTATGAGGAGACCTTTTCTCCTCTGGTGAGATTTACGTCCATTTTCCTTATCCTGGCAATTGTTGCCCATTTAGATTTGGAATTGTTCCAAATAGATATGAAGACAAGTTTTTTCAATGGAGAACTAGACGAAAAGATCTACATAGATCAACCCATTAGCTTTAGAGAAAAAGTGTGCCACTTTAAACAATACATTTATGGACTCAAATAGTCATCTAGGTAATGGTACATTTGATTTCATAAAGCAATTATATCGATAGGCTTTAGTATAATCAAGAGGAAAAGTTTCTTATTCTTTCACTATAAATGGATGAAATTTTGCTTGCTGGGAACAATATGGAGTTGATTCAATCAGATCAAAAGTGGTTATCTTCCACATTTGAGATGAAGCATTTAGGTTAAGATTTCGAGAGATTGTTCTAAAAAATTCTTTTGGGTTTATATCAAGAAACCTATATCAAAAGGATTTTAAAACATTTTTGCATGCTTCTAAACCTGTCGATATTGCAATGGATAAGAGCCTTCACCTAAGCTTGGTTCATTATCCTAAGACAAAGGAAAAGAAGAAGAAAATGGAAAAAGTTCCATATACAAGTGCAGTTAGTAGTTTAGTGTATGTCATGAAGTGTACTTAACATCAGGACCTATAATGCAGTAGGCATAGTGAGTAGATTTCAAAGTAATCTTGGCTATGTCCACTGGGGATTAGTCAAAAGGATACTTTGATATCTTAAAGGTATTCAAAACATAAACACTATAGCTAACTGGTAAAGGGTATGACTACTCCCTAGACATTGATGGCATTGTGCTATCAAAAAATATTTAAGATATCTTTAAGATATCAAGTCATAGTTAACCATAGTAATGCCATCAAGTCATATTTAACTATAGTCTAAACATGGCTAACTATACTTCAAAATCTTGGCATTTTGCTATTAAGGTGGGAATCTTAAGCTAGCTAGCTATAGTAATGCTGATAATTCTTTAGATATTGAGGGGCCAAATCTACATCAGGCTATGCCTTTATGCTTACAGGTGGAGTCATTTCATGGTGTAGCAAGAAGCAACAATGTGTTGCCTTATTTACAATGGAGTCAAAGTTTGTAGCATGCACCTTGACAGTGCAAGAGGCATTATGGTTAAAGAGATTCTTATAGAGCTTAAATATCATTGGACACCCTCGTAGAGCTATTACAATCTACTGTGATAATAAAGTTGCCCTGGTTTATGCCAAGGATTGCAAGTACCATGGAAAGTCCAAACATATAGATACTCATTATTTCATTTGTAACATCATTGCACAAAGGTTAGTTACCCTAAAGTATATCCACACAAGTGATATGATTGTTAATCCTTTTATTGAACCCATTGCTAGAGATGCATTATATAAGCATGTTCGTGGTTTAGGTTTATTAAGGCTTTGATATACTTTCATTATACTTTATTTCTTTTTAGTTAAATAAAGTTTTTTTAAGTTATTTATTCATAATTTAATATATATATATATATACACACACACATATATTAAAGGTTTACTAAGTGCACATGCCTATTGTCATGAAGCTTGGATTGTCCCTCTCACATAGTAAATTGCCCCAATGCTTAAGTAGCAGGTGGGATGAGTAGGTGCCATATATAGGCAATCTCACAATTGCCTAGGTAGCACGTAAGAATTTATTGTAAGAACATGTCATCTTAGCTATGAGCTAAGATGAAACTCAAAGAGTTGAACATAGTAAAGAGTTCACATCTCTATATAGTCTATAGGAAATCATATTTGAAACTTCATGTTTTAGACTAGTCAATTTGTGGTGATTAGTCTAAATTTTGTATAGTGTAATGTTAGAGCGTGACAAGCCCTAATTCATAGCTTCGTTATAGCATAAATTTCATACTATATGTGTTATAAAATTACCTATGTTAGGAAGTGATCAAATAGGTCCCTACTTCACCACTATGTGAGCCTTATAGGACTTGTGAGTGTCCTATATTCATACCCTTTAGAACTATAACCTATGTTATGAATATGAGGCTGGGTATTGCTATTTTAGCATGACATTCAAGGGCCGAGAATCATGCTGAACATGTCTAAGAAAGCAACATAAACTTAGTGGATTGTCATGATCGTCTAAGGAAAAATCATTTGATCTCACACCTATGGGTTTGTGACTGATTGTCCAAGCGATTACACAAATTTGCATAGTTAGTATAACCATGAGCACAAAGGACATTGGCTAGTTTTTTGCATGGCTTTATATTCAAGAGGGATTAGAAATGCAAAAAATCTAGTGTAAGTAGATGATTTTAAGTATAACAAGATTTGAGTAATGTCATACTAGTTAGATTTTGCATGGCTTTATATTCAAGAAGGATCAAAGATACAAAAATTTAGTGTAAATGGATAATTTGGGGTATAACAAGATTTGAATAGTGTCATACTACTTAAATAGTGACTTAGCATGTCATTTACTTGCCCATACCTTTTTGGAATGGTCACACATTTCATTTCTTGTATGATTGAGAGATTAAAACATATTGGATTAAGGCGTATGCATACTCACATGTACGAGTGAGAGATATTGCATGACATGTGAAGACATGTGATGCATTCATATGAGCATGCTACATGAGATTATTTGTAATCTTATTATCCATTAATTACTCAATTTATTTAAATAATTAATTGGGATAAACAAAGAGATAAATCCTTAATGGATTTATAAGGATTTAGCTAGTGGTTACTTATATTTATAAGCATATTACCTACAAGTGGTTTCAGTAGATAATAATTCCTTAATTTAATGATTGAATTTGGTTGAGATTAGTTATCCTAAATAATTTTCAAAGAGAGAAATTTTTTTTTAAAACACATAAAAATTCATGCTTCCCAAAAACCAGCACAAAAAACATTATTTTTACTCTCTTATGATCATAGTTATACTCTATAGGTACCATCTAAGACCCCTAGGATTTGGAATGTATTTTTCCTATTGTGGAAGACTCTAGAAGTTGCTCTACAACCATTTAGAAAGACGCTTGTTCATGGTTGTAGATCTAAAACAGGCTTGGAGATAAGAAAGGTAAAGGAGCTCATGTGTATGTGAATCATAATCTAAGTGAAAATGATCAAGTTTTCGCTATAGGATCCAAAACTTATAAAAGGTAAACATTTTTGCTTGTTTGGAAATAAGGTTACACTATCCTGATTAAAAGTGAAAAATGTATTTAATTCTACTTTTATATCTTGATAAGAAAGATTTCTAAAATCATGGCAAAGTGCTTTGACGCATTTGCTTGCATATATTTGAAACTTATTTATTTTCATTTGTACTAATTTTGAAATATTCTTCCTTATATTATAATTATTGTAATATTTATCCTCATCCAAATATCAAATGTCATTATATAGTGAATTTCTTCTACTTATCAAATTTTTAATTTTTCCTTTTATTTCCTTTTCTTTCCAATTCCAATTCAAATCCTACATAGAAGTTCTAAATTTTTTTTAATCATCTTCTTATTCAAAATACCTTATCTTTTATTAATATTAAACTATTTATATATAAGTAAAACAATTATATATAACAAATAAAATATTTATCAATACAGGATTAATAGTAATATCTAATTTTGATTTAATTAATAATGTTTATCTAAAAATTTTTACTCTTTAAAATTTCATACTATCACTTATCGTTTTTGTAAACTTATCACAATTTCAGTTAAAATATTTCTTAAATTTCATGAAAATATAATTAAAATAGTTTGAGAACATGTATGAACTCTTATTAATTAAATTTTTTGCATGAAGCATTTAATTTAACTTTTTAAACAAAATAATTTATAAATAAATTCACTTAAGTATTAATATATTAAGAAAATATTTTTGAAAAAATAAAAAAATTCAAATGATAAATTTAATTCATTTAAAATATTAATGCAATAATTTTATCAAATTAAAAGAAATATAGTATTATCTCATAATTAATATGAATATAATTCTATCAATTATATAGTAGTCTACTATATAAAAATATGATGATAGTTTGTCTATATTTGAATATATTATAATTTATAATCTAAATTTGTATTATAAATTATTATCAAATAAAACTAATCAAACTCGTAGATCATACATTAGTACTATATATACCTTATAGATGAATATATATATATATATATATACTTGTCTTTTTATGTCTTGAAAAAAAAGTTATTTTATAAAAATCATAACTGAATTATTGGATACCAAAATTTTAAAAGTGGTTTTTTAATTTGCTCATATTAAAAAACACAATGGCATCCACTAAGATATTCATAAACCATACTCCTCAATAATTAATTATTAAAGATAGTTTGACTACTTGTATTCTAATTATTTAGAACTGCATTTTCTGCACATACCACTGGGTCTATTGCCATGTGATGTTAACTTGATTATATAATAATAAAGTTGGATAAAATTGTATTCCGTGTGCAGTTGCAAGAAATATGAATAATTTTTTTTATCATATTTCTGTAACGTGCAACGGAATTTATAATCCTTTGTTATAAACTAAAAGAAAAAAATAGTATTTTTCTTTTTCTATAATAATAATAATATAAACGGAACAAAAACTTTGTTGAAGAGGAGAGGGTGCAAATATAAGCGAAAGAGAAATTTTAGATAATAGAAAGTTTAAACATATTTTACATAAAGGAAAAAAAAAAGAAGCAAAACATGAGTTGTCAGCAAAAAAATCTTATCCATTGTTGGGCCCTGATGTATTAACTTGCAGTGGATCAATCAAGTTATAGGATAATGTGTCCATCACATTGTTGAAATTTCACCAAACCAAAATCCCAACAGAGAGAAGCTGTCATGAAGATAGATTGGGTGATTATATTAAATTCAAAACTTGTAATTACATAGAACCACCCAATGCATCTCCATGATTTTAGCTTCTATATGATAATCTGAGATGGAGAAATTTCAACATTGAGACACATTTAATTATCCAATAACGTGATTGATACATCTGGAGTCAATACCTTTTGACCTGTCGGTTTTTAAAATCCTCAAGAATTCAGGCTCTTCTCCAAAATCCCAGAAGCCCTGAATTGAGTACCCACACACGTTACACCAGAAAGAGAAGAAAAGCAAAACCAAATAGAGAAAGGGAAAGGAAGATTGGAGGATATGATACCAATTTGTGGTTCAAAGAAGTTCATTCCAGTACTATTTACACAACAATTAGCACATTTCTGTAGTACAACATTAGAACCTATGTTGCGTGACTAAATAATGATTTTATTTATCTATACGATGAATTTATATTTTAGAAGCATTAATATTTTTTAAATGCCTATATTATGTGATTATGGATATTTTAAAATAATGTCACACACACACACACATATATATATAACTAAAGTGCAACATCCCTATTTATTACATAGATTGATGTAATAGGAATATTCAATTATATAATTTTTTTTGGATTATATTTTATTTTTCAAAGTCTCATAAAGAGATGTGGTTTCGCACCTAGTCAATATATATATATATATATTGCATTATTTTAGGATAGACAATAAAACATCAAAAGAACCCTCTTGATGGATTCAAATAAACATTATATATTTGTAAATATATAAATAAAGTGAACATATGGGACCAAAATCCAATATGTTAGGAATTTAATTCGAAGTCCAATTTTCTATTATATTGTTAGAGAAGATTACTAGGATAGCAGAAATTTTGATCTAATAATATGGGAGGAAATTAGATCACCTAATTAAATTATGTATAATAATATATTTGCACAAATTAAACCTTATGCAATGATATAGTGAAATGGCCTTTAAGAATATCATTTTTGTATTGACTAAGGGAGACAAATTAGATAAAAAGAACTATGACATTTGGCATAAGAAGGTTTAGTACTATTATATGTGAAATCCGGAATATCCTTAATGGGCTGGCAAGTGGTCCAAGCACGACAAGACTTCAGCTCACAAGATGCTTAGAGTGCTAAGTTCCAACTCACGTTGGTAGCGACCTCCTCTGCCCGAGCTCACCCCAACGAGAACGAGCTCGGCCTTGTCACCTCGAAGACAACAACTCCCTCAAACTGAAGGATCTGACCTGTGAGGTTCGACTAGCAGCCTAAGAGCTCGTTAAGTAGAAGACCAGTATATGTACTGCCCAGCAGACACATGGGGCCCATTTGTAAAAAGTATTATGCAGAAGCCGACTTATAAGATTTTAGTTTGTCCATCTTGTCTTATACATTAAATGTTTGATGTAATAGAATTACCACATATGAAATTACGATTGTAACCTCCTCTCCTCTATAAATAGAAGGAAGGAGATGAACGTTAGAGAAGATTGATGCCATCGTACTGAAACTTTATAAAAATACTTTCAGATCAATACATTACCATGAACGTAGGGTCTGGTTCTATCCGGATTTGGCTGAACCATATTAAAAGCTTTGTGTTTTCTGCTACTCTTCCTCTTCTTTTCACCTTCTTCATTCATTCACTACCGTAGAACTAGATTACAGCTTGAGATTTGAAAAGAATCCTTTATTGGCTGGAATTTGGCTCATAACCAAAATCCGCCGTCAACAAGTACCTTTTGAACAACCATGAATTGCTTGATCACTTGACCAAAAGCACAGTTCCACCTGAAGTTAGGAATACGACCTAACATTGACATGAGCAAGAAACTTATCATGCTTGGTTCAAGAAGGATAGAGTGCATGTTTTACTATGTTAAGTTGTTTGAACGATGACCTTCTTGGAGTTTGAGAACTTCTCAATTGCCAAAGAAATGTGGGATCAACTGAGATTGAAATATTATGGAACATCATCCACAAGTCTTTGTGCCTTAACTTTGAAGTTCAATCAGTATGTGATGGACTCAAAACATTCAATGGTTGATCACCTTAAGGTGATGTCTACCATGATAAGATGTAACATCAAGAAACTATCAGCATTTATTTTTGTCAAAAAAATGGCTTTTTGAAAAAATTAGAAAAGGGAAATTCAAAATTTTTTGGAACTTTGAAATTATAAATTTTAAATCATGAGAAAATCAGAAATAGTAGAAATTGATTATATAGATTTTATAAAACCTTTAGAAGATAAAAAAATTGATCAAGAATGTTTAAGGAACAAAAATTGTAATTTTAAAATTCTATTTTGGGAAAATTTCAGAAAATTTGAAACAAGGATTACGGACATTAAATGAGCATAAAATTATAGTCATTATGAAAGTACTTAATTTAACTAATTTGTATCAAATTTTTGTAAATTTTGAAAATCAATAAATATGTTAAATTTGAACTCAAAATAGAAGAAATATGGAACAGGGAAGTTGTCAACTTGTAAATAGTGAAAAATTGACTTATTTTTTTTTCCAAAATACCCCTCCCTTAGCCGACTTTCCTTCTTCTTTTCTTGGATTCAACCTAAGGGAAGTCATGTAGACTTCATTCTTCTTCCTCAACAAGCCTCCACTTTCTCTCTCTAAACTTTCACTCTCTCACTCTATAACTAAGTTCGTTAACTCTTCTTATTATTTTTTCAGATTTTTACTACTAAATCCTCTCATCTTCCTCCTCATTTTGATATCTAAATTATATTAATTCATTGAGCATAACTCAAGTTATGAATTTTTAAAATTTTTTATCACTATTTATGGTACTATTCAACCCATGAATTAATCCAATTTTTTTTTTACATTTTAGAGCTCAAATTTGTTATATATAGCTTTATTCATGATATAAGAATTATAATTTAATCATATACAATTAGTTAACAAGATAAATCTATGGAAAATGGATTAGAAGCTAATATGCTCTTGTTTTTTATTATGAATAGTATAGAAGATTTTGGTGAAATAGTTGTAGTTTCTTATGTACAAGCTGTTGAGGTGAGTAATACTTACCATTCTTACAAATTATAACATGATTCTTGCTTAAGATTTGTTAATTCGTGGTGCAAAGAGTAAAAATAGGTTTTGTGATGATATAATGAAACTTGATGATTAAGTGAATTGTTGATATGGTAATGAGTATGATGTTGAAATTGTTAAGTTTGTATTTGTTTATGCTTCCAAAAACATGGGATGATAAGATCCAATAGTGTGTCTTTGTGCTAGAAATGAGTTCCCTTGTTTTTTTGCTATTAATATGTAAAATCTACTCATGCAAGTTGAACCATACCATTTTGAACTAAACCCATGATCATGTTTGTAGAAACCCAATAATTTTTTTTTACTGATTCAAATTAAATTTTAAACTTGAATTTTACGAGTCAAATCCATCAACCTTTGTTTTTCTATTCTAATCACAATATTGATTGCATTTGAAATTAGACTTCCTGAAAATTTCAAAATTTGGCGAACAGACTCATGTTTTTAACTATATTTCCTTCGATCAAATCGAGTTTTTCATAAATAAATTCTCGATTCTAATTGTGTTATGCTCATTTTATTCAACGATTCTACTCAAGATTTTGATTGCACTTTTAGCAAAAATTTCAAATTATTTAGTCCCATTTTCTCTTACTTGAAACTACACTCTATTTCTTTGATTCAAAACTATAGAAAGCCCAACTAAACATATATGGCAAATGTGATATCCTAAGAGAGTGGTTTATGAACTAACACTAATGAATACAATAGATGTGCATACAATAATTTCTAAACAATGAGTTTAGAAGATAATGCAAATATAAGTTGAGAAAGCATTACAATGGTCCTGAGTAATTGTGATTATGGAAGTATGTTTATTGCAAACAATTGTGAAAAAACTTGTTTATGTCTATGAGACATGGAATGAGATATCATGATATGTAAATAATCATGTAGTGAATAGTATTAAAATGTATTCATATGAAATTAATGAGACATCCATTATGAGGATGAGTTGATTACATGATTGGCAGTCTTTGAGACTTGATATATGAATAATGAAATGTGATGAATGAAAATAAATTGATCTTAAATTTATGAATATGATGAGTGGGATAAGGTTGATTTGGAGGAAAAAGGCTAGAATGAGTAGGATAAGGTTGATTTGGAGTAACAAGGTGGACTATGTATTTGAATGTATTATTATTCCATATGGCTATTACTTGAATATTGGAACTCGTTATCATGAAATTGGCATGCATAATAAACCTAAGAATGTGGTATATGGATATGTAAGCTAGGATTAGAACAATGTGCTTAGAAATGAATGATATAAACTTATCTTAAAGATAAGTCTTAATTACTCTAAAATTATTTATGGATATGATATAGGAAATGGTATTCTAGTTGAGTTATGGATATATGAGTTTATATGCCTTGTATTGTATGATGAATTCATATGTTTGATATGTATTATCTCACTAAGCCTCAAACTCATTATTCTATAGATTATTTTTTAAATACTCAAGAATTAGTGGTCAATTCCCTTACTAAATAATAAGATGGATAATGAACCAATGAAAATTAAGGTCGATACCTTTTCCACCATAATAGACAATTCCATATGAGTATATGAAGTCAACATACATTATATAATTATTATGAATATGGTTGGCTACAAAATGCTACATGAGGTAGAAATTATCTCTCTATAACCCTCAAACATATTATTAATGATGGCTATGGGAAGGTTTGATCCTTGGGGGATCCACCATCTAAGTTTCTTTTTGATCAACTTTGAAAATGTGTATAGCGTAGCCATCAAAACCTTAGGGATAAAGTTAGTCTAACCTATAAATTTGGATCTATATTTACTATAGGTGAAACTAACTCTATTTTGCTCCATCCCTAAAGGAACATGGGGTGTTGTAAAAGAATATTAAAAAAAGTTGGCCTAGGAGATGTAGTTGTATTTTGAAAAGTTTATATAAAAGCATAACTTAAATGTTAAAGAGTCATATGCCTTAATGGGTAATGATTTTGTACATTATGTAAAACTCAAATTGTGTGTGTGTGTGTGTGTGTGTGTGCATGTGTGTGTGTATTAGCAGTTTGTGATCACATGCATTACCTTCTCTTTCTTATCCAATCAGTTTAAATCATTGGAAGATAACGAAATTTAGCAAGTCATGAATAAAATGAATTGACAGAATTGAAATACAGGTTAATGATTATCAATGAAAGGATTGATTTTCACACTGGCCATGATCATGACCAAAGTTTCAGATCATGACATAAGAAAGCTAAAAGCAAATGGTCATGATCTCAGTGATAAGTAGTAGATCTTAGCTATAATCAGATTCCCACCTAAGTCCTCATGGGGACAAGTGAAATTAGTTCTCACTTGCAATGAAGGAATCAAATCCTTTGATGACATTTCCCCTCATTTTGAACTTGGAGCATAATATAAAAAGGTAAACCACAGTGTTTCATTGGTAGCATGAGCTATGCAATGTAGAGGTTATAAACTTCAAAGCAAAAATCAACAAAAGGGAAATAATCTGGAACCTCAAGCTAGTAAGGCAACTAAGCATCATAAGGCCAAGGGTGCCAAAAAGGATAAATCAAAGTTGAAATGCTTCAATTGTAGGTTGAAAGGAAATTTTTCACAGGTGTGTCTTGAGCCTTAAAAGGTTTTTCCTCACCTTTTTCTTCCAAAAAGTTTAGTATATTCTCATGTATTTGCAGCTCACTCATTTCTTGATTGGATTGTAGACTCAGGAGCAACAAAACATGTGACTTGCAATCATGCAAGATTTACGTACTATCATCGAATGCCAGCAGGCAAGCACTTTGTGATGATGGGAAGAAGATTAGAAGAAAAAATTATGGCTATTGGCACCTACTAGCTTATTTTGTGCAGTGGATGAACGTTAATCCTACATGATGTTATTTATGTACCCACCATTCAATATAATCTACTTTTAGTTCCAGCTTTGATGAAATTAGGATTTGTTTTAAATTTCAAGGATAATGGTTTGTCTATTTATTTTGATCAAACCTTCTCTAGTTGTGGTTTTTTAAAGGATGATTTGGTTATGTTAGATATTGATTCTGCTTATGAAAATGCCTTTGATATTTCATCACAATCTTCTTCTTTTCTTTTTAATGGCTAGTATAATTTTGTTAAATGGCATATTAGATTAGGACATATTGGACAAAATAAAATATCCAAATTGGCTAAAGATGGTCTATTGAGCCCTCTCGCCAAAATGAAACTTCTAACATATGAGTCATATCTTACTAGAAAAGCTTAGAAAGTCTTTCAAAAAGGTAAAATGAGCCTTACATCCTCTAGAATTAATTCATTTGGACATATGTGGGCTGATGAATGTGAAGGCATGACATAGTGCCTCCTATTTCATAACTTTCATAAATGATTACTTAAGGTATGGGGTAGTTTTTCTACTATCACATCTCTCTAAAGCATTGGATTGTTTCAAACACTTCATAACATATATTGAGAATTAGAAAAAAAAAATTAAGGTTTTTAAATCGACCAAAGACAAGAATACTTATCTTATCAATTTAGAAAGTTCTATGAAGAGAAAAGGATATATAGATAGTTAATGATACCTAGTACACCACAAATAAAATGATGTTGTAGAGAGAAGGAATTATACTTTACTAGTCATGTTTAGATCTGTGATAGCATAGACAAGCCTCCCAATAAGTTCCTGGGGGATGCTTTACTGACTACAACATTTGTCTTGAATCATGTACCTTCAAAATCAATCTCCACCACTCCATATAAGTAATGGAATTGTACAAACTCTAGTTTTGAAGGCTTACACCCATGGAGGCCAGCAAACTTTTTTCATAATACTTCTTATAAGTTTAGAAAGTTAGGCCCTAGAGCTAATAAGTGTGTCTTTATTAGATACTTTGAACAGTTTAAGGGATATATTTTATACGGTGAACATCCTAAGGATGGACTCACAAAGATTGAATCCTAAGATGTGAATTTTTTAGAGAATTACTTTCCTAGCATTGATAAAGTCAAGAAAGGTCTTAAGCTCTATGAGTTAGAGGAACCTTAAGATGGTGTTCCTTTGTCTCATGAGATAGATTTAAATCCACAAAATCATGAGATTGTCAATGATAGTGACAGCATTCCATTAGAACCTTCTCTAGATTCACAAATACGAAAAAGCTTATGTGAAAATGTCCCTCCTAGATGCTTCAAAATAGAAGGTAAGTCCTTTTTAACTATTTTTATGGATACTGAAGAACAATCTTTCAATGAAGAAGCATTTGATTCACCTACTTCGAATAAATGGCTTAGTGCCATGGAATATGAAATGTGCTCCATAATGGATAATCAAGTTTGGGAGTTAGTTGATTTACCACCTGGGCTAAGACTATTGGAAACAAGTGGGTGTTAAAAATTTGACACAAGCTAGATGGATCTATTGATAAGTATAAGGCTTGATTAGTGGTAAAAGGATACACCCTAAAAAAGGGGTGTAGGCTATGAAAAGACTTTTCTCCTGTGGTAAGATTTACATCCATTTGTCTTATCCTGGCAATTATTGCACATTTAGATTTAGAATTATTCCAAATGGATGCAAAGATAGGTTTTTTCAATAGAGAACTAGATGAAAAGATCTATATAGATCAACCTATTGACTTTAGAGTGAAAGTGAGCCAATTGAAACAATCCATCTATGGACTCAAGTAGTCATCTAGGTAATGGTACATTTGATTTTATAAAGCAATTATATCAATAGGTTTTAGTATAATTAAAGAGGACTATTACGTATATGTCAAGAAAGTTAGGAAAAGTTTCTCATTCTTTCACTTTATGTGGATAAAATTTTGCTTGCTTGAAACAACATGGAGATAATTCAATCAACTTAAAAGCGGTTGTCTTCCACATTTGAGATGAAGAATTTGGGTTAAGAAGACTATATCCTTGGGATCTAAAAAATTCTTTTGGGTTTATCTCAAGAAACCTATATCAAAAAGGTTTTAGAACATTTTTGCATGCTTTTTAACTGATGGATATTGTAATGGACAAAAGCCTTCGCCTAAGCTTGGATCATCCTAAGACAGAGGAAGAGAAGATGAAAATGGAAAAAGTTCCATATGCAAGTGTAATCAGTAGTTTGATGTATGTCATGAAATGTACTTGACCCTGACACCTGTAATGCAATAAGCATGGTGAGTAGATTTCAAAGTAATCCTAGCATTGTCCACTAGGGAGTAGTCAAAAGGATACTTCAATATCTTAAAGGTATTCAAAACATGAGTACTATAGCTGACAGGTGAAGAATATGATGGCATTGTGCTATCAAAACATATTTAAGATATCTTTAAGTCATAGTTAACTATAGTAATGCCATCAAGTCATATTTAACTATAGTCAAAACATGGCTAACTATACTTTGAAATCTTGGCATTATGTTATCAAGGTGCAAATCTTAAGCTAGCTGGCTATAGTGATGCCGATAGTTCTTTAGACATTAATGGGCACAAATCTATATCAAGCTATGCATTTATGCTTAACGGTAGAGTTATTTCATGGTATAGCAAGAAGTAACAATGTGTTTCCTTATTCACAATGGAGTTAGAGTATATAGCAAGCACTATAGCAGAACAAGAGGCATTATGGTTAAGAAGATTCTTGTAGAGCTTGAACATCATTGGACACCCTCATAGAGCTATTACAATCTACTGTGATAACAGAGTTGCCCTGGCTTATGCCAAGGATCCAAGTACCATGGAAAGTCCAAACATATACCATTTCATTCATAACATAATTGCATATAGGTTAGTCACCCTAAAGTATATCCATACTAGTGATATGATTATTATTCCTTTTCTTAAACCCATTGCCAGAGATGCATTTTGAAAGCATGTTCGGGGTTTAGGTTTATTAAGGTTTTGATATACTTTCATTGTATTTATTTCTTTTTAGTTAAATAAAGTTTTTTTTAAGTCATTTGTTTACAATTTAATATATATATATATAAGGTTTGTTGAGTGCATATGCCTATTGTCACAAAGCTTGGATTGCCCCTCTCACATAGTAAATCGCCCTAATGCTGATGTAGTGAGTGGGATGAGACTTAAATAATCACTAAGTATCATGTGTAGTTGATCTCCTTATTGCTTAGGTGGCAACTAAGAATTTATTGTAAGAACATGTCACTTTAGCTATGAACTAAGATGAGACTTAGAGAGTTAAACATAGAAAGAGTTTGCATCTATACGTAGCTTGTTGGAAGTCAAATTTGAAACTTCGTGTTTTAAACTAGTCGTTTTGTGGTGATTAGTCTAAATTTTGTATAGTGTAATGTTAGAGCATGATAAGCCCTAATTAGGAGCTTCACCATAGCATACATTTTATATTGTTTGTGTTGTAAAATGACCTATGTTAGGAAGTGATCAAATATGTCCCTGTAAGCCTTATAGGACTTGTGAGTGTCATACATTCATACCCTTTGGAACTATGACCTATGTTATGAATTTAAGGCTAGGTGTTGCTACTTTATCATGACATTCAAGGACTAAGAATCATATAGTCCAGTGAAACATGTGTAAGAAAGTAACATAAATTTAATGGATTGACATAATTATCTAAGGAAAAATAATTTGATCTTACACTTATGGGTTTGTGGTTAATTGTCTTGGGCGATTACACAAATTTGCGTAGTTAGTGTAATCATGAGCACAAAGTACATTGACTAGTTTTTTGCATGGCTTTATATTCAAGAGGGATCAGAGATACAGAAATCTAGTGTAAGTAGATAATTTAAAGCATAACAAGATTTAAGTAATGTCATACTAGTTAGATTTTGCATGGCTTTATATTCAAGAAGGATCAGAGATGCAAAATTCTGGTATAAGTAGATGATTTGGAGTATAACAAGATTTGAGTAGTGTCATACTACTTAGATGATGACTTAATATGTCATTTACTTATCGGTACCTTTTTGGTGTGATCACATGTTCCATTTCTTGTATGACTAAGAGATTAAAACACATTGGATTGAGGAGTATGCATGCTCACGTGTACGAGTGAGAGATGTTGCATAACATGTGATGCGTTCACATGAGCATGTTACATGAAATTATTTGCAATCCTATTATCCATTAAT
Source organism: Saraca asoca (assembly GCA_026873985.1). NCBI lineage: Eukaryota > Viridiplantae > Streptophyta > Magnoliopsida > Fabales > Fabaceae > Saraca > Saraca asoca. The sequence goes on from JANHAO010001594.1 coordinate 19,463, forward strand.
TATTCAATTTTGTTTAAATAATTAATTGGGATAAACAAAGAGATAAATCCTTGGTGGATTTATAAGGATTTATCTAGTGGTTACTTATTTTTATAAGCATATTACCTATAGGTGGTTTCAGTAGATAATAATTCCTTAATTTAATGATTAAATCTAGTTAAGATTAGCTATCCTAAATTACTTTCAAAGAGAGAAATTTTTTTTATAAAATACATGAAAATTTGGGCTTCTTAAAAACCACCACAAAAAACATTGTTTTTGCTCTCTTATGATCATGGTTATACCCTAGATGTATTATTTGAGATGCCTAGGACTTGGAATGTATTTTTCCTTATTATAGAGGACTCTAGCAGCCGTTCTGCAACCATCCGGAGAGACGCTTGTTCTTGGGTGTAGATCTAAAATACACTCCGGGATCAAAAACGTAAAGGAACTTGTGTGTACACAAATCGTGATCTAAGTCAAAATTTTAAAATTTTCGCTACGAGATCTGAAACTTATAAAAGGTAAACATTTTTGCTTGTTTGGAAATAAAGTTACACTATCCTAATTAAAGGTAAAAAATATATCTAATTCTACTTTTATATCTTGGTAAGAAAGATGTCTAAAATCATGCAAGTGATTTGGGGTGTTTGCTTGCATATATTTGGAACTTATTTTTGTTTTCACTTTTACTAGTTTTTAAATATTATTCCTTATATTATAATAATTATGACTCTTACTATCACCTAAATATCAAATGTCACTATGTAATGAGTTTTTTCTACTTGTCAAACTTTTAATTTTTCTTTTTTTCCCTTTTCTTTTCGATTCCAATTTAAACTGTACATAGAAGTTCTGAATTTTTTTTAATCTTCTAATTCAAAATATCTTCTCTTTTATCAATATTAAATTATTTATACATAAATAAAACAATTATATTTGTATAACAAGTAAAATGCTTATCAATATGTAATTAGTAATATCTAATTTTGATTTAGCTAATAATATTTATCTAAAAATTCTTACTTTTTAAATTTCAAGCTATCATTTATTGCTTTTGTATACTTATCATAATTTCAGTTTAAAATATTTCTTAAATTTCATAAAAATATAGTTAAAAATAGTTTGAGAACATGTATGAATTCTTATTAATTAAATTTTTTGCAAGAAGTAGTTAATTTAACTTTTTAAACAAAATAATTTATAAATAAATTCACTATAAATAAATTTACCTAATTATTAATATATGAAGAAAATATTTTTGAAAAGATGAAAAATATTTAAATGATAAATTTAATTAATTTAAAATATTAATATAACAATTTTATCAAATTAAAAGAAATATAATATTATCTCATAATTAACATGAATATAATTTTATCAATTATTTAGAAATCCAATAGGTAAAAATATGATGATGATTTGCTTATATTTAAATATATTATAATTTATAATTCAAATTTGTATTACAAATTACTGTCAAATAAAACTAATCAAAACCATATGTCACACATTAGTGCTATATATACCTTATATATGACAAAAAAAAAAAAAATTCTAGTTGCATTTTTGTGTTTTGAAAAAAAAAAGTTATTTTATAAAAATCATAACTGAATTATTGGATACTAAAATTTTAGAAGTGGTTTTTAATTTGTTCATACAAAAAAAGACAATGGCATCCACTAAGATATTCAGAAACCATACTCCTCAATAATTAATTATTAAAGATAGTTTGACTACTTGTATTCTTATTATTTAGAACTGCATTTTCTGCACATACCACTGGGTCCAAGGTTATATAATCAAGTTGGATAAAATTGTATTCCGTGTGCAGTTGCAAGAAATATGAATACTTTTTTTTATCATATTCCTGTAACGTGCAACAGAATTTATAATCCTTTGTTATAACTAAAAAAAAATTAGTATTTTTCTTTTTCTATAATAATAATAATAATAATATAAACGGAACAAAAACTTTGTTGAAGAGGCTGTGGGCAAAAAAAAAATCTTATCCAGTCTTGGGCCCCTGACGTATTAACTTGCGGTGGATAATCTGAAGTTACAGGATAGATGGTCCATCACATTGTTGAAATTTCACCAGACCAATCCCAACACAGGGAAGCTACAATCATGAAGATAGATTGGGTGATTATATAAAATTTAAAACTTGTAATTAATTAAAACCACCCAATGCATCTCCATGATTTTAGCTTCTTTATGATAATCTGAGATGGAGAAATTTTAACATGGAGACAAATTTAATAATCCAAATAACATGATTGATACATCTGAAGTCAATACCTTTGACATGTCGATTTTCCAAATCCTCAAGAATTCAGCTTCTTCAAAATCCAAGAAACCCTGAATTGAGTACCCACACACATTACACTAGAAAGAGAATTAAATGCAAAACCAAATAGAGAAAGGGAAAGAAAGATTGGAGCTTATGATAACATTTTGAGGTTCAAAGAAACTCATTCCAGTACTATTTATACAACAATAGCACATTTCTGTAGTACAACATTAGAACGCCGGAAGTACAATATTGTATTGCATATATTTGCCAACAATGACTGTAGTACTCATTTTAGAAAAGAATATTTAACAAAAAGTAATTCCAGGTCTCTAGGGTCGGATCCTTCCTAGCCAATATCACTGAGGTGGTTGCATGCCTGACTTAATCTTTATCCCCCAAAGAGAAACTAAGAGTGATTGATATATTTTTCTCTAAGAAGGGCAGTAGAAGCACTTGCAAGACAAAAGAAAGTCAAAAGATGACAAACAGAGATCCCTCGTGGCTTATGGATCCGCCGATGTCCAAGTCATAGGAGTTTCAACATGGTAAAGAATAAGAATTGAGTAGAAGAACAGATATATGGATATTTAGAGTGTTGGGATGAAACACTAAGAATTGTAGTTGGGTCTCGGGTAGTGGGTTAAATAGGAATGGATTGATGGTTCTATAAAATGGGATAAAATATTACAAGAAAATAGAGAATTTCCAATGGCATTTTTTGCAGTTTTGAAACAATGGGAAACCATAATAAGGATATGGGAAATCTTAGAACCTTGAAGTTTGATTTTTTTTCTTTTTTTTTTTAAATTTACCCATGATTTACAGGGATGGAAAAGCAGAATTTAGACTTTTAGACTGGGTGAATGTCATGGAAAACTTAAAAATTTGATTTTCTCGAGCAAAGTCATGGAAAAGTGTGAAGCGCACCTTTTCACTTTCTTTCACATGGTGATTGCTACGAAAAACGCCATAGGAAAGCTGAAAACATTAGCAATCCAAGCATTCAGATCTATCATTTCCTCCTTCTCCCTCTCCTCCCTTCTCACCATCCATCTGCCATGTGTGTCATATTTTCCAACCATTTTTGCTAGTTTTTTTACTCATCATTAAAGGTAAATTCATTTTGATTGATTATTTTTAAATATTTTTTAGTTAAAAGTCAAGGTACTAGATTACATTTTCTAAATGTATTTTTAGAATTGATTATCATGTTTCTTGTGGAGCTTAAAGTAATTTTATCTTGTTTATTGCTTATTCCAAGTAAGTTTGTATTAATTTTATTTTTGCAATATTTGTTCCAATTTATCTTGTAACATATATTAATAGGTTTATTTTAAAATGAAAAAAATAAGATTTTATTTTATTTAGGATATTAGGTACAATATTGTACATAATTGTTAGTAATTTATAATGATGTAAATTACAAAAATAATTTGAACAATTTGATGTACATTGTTAGGCACTTTAGAGGTAATTTAGTACTACATAAGAAGTAGAAATCAATACTATGTACCAAGGGTATGCTACTACAATTTGTTGAGAGGTAAAAGATCTTAACTCAAGTTATTTTTTTATTGCTTTCTTAAAACTTGAAGAAAGTGGATGGGCTTTAGGTCTATTGGTTGATTGGTTTTTGATTGGCTACATGTTGAGGAGGGTGTTAAGCTTACAAGCCTATATAATTGATTTTGCTAAACATATCCTAAATTATTTTGAAATAACCTTATCTATGATTAAGCCATTTTATGTGGATTTTGATAAATGACAATTTGAATGTCATAACACTCCAATGATGAATGTCATCATCATGGCATTTTCATCTTATATGCGTGTTTTGGTGCAACATGTGACGTAATTGTTGGAGTTTATAAATTTCATGTAAAGCTATATTCCATGTGAACATACAGTAGTTAACTAAACCTTACGGTGCGGTGGTAATCGTAAACAACATAGTATATGACCAATGCCTTATTATAAATATCATCAGTCTTCCTTTTTCTTTCCTCTAACTCATTGGCATCATATAGCTCCTGACAATCATAGGCACTGGTAGAACGGAAGATAAGGATTCAAAAATACAATTTTGTAAGAAATAAATGAATTTCAAAAGTTAAGGCTATGTTATAGCAAAACACGCATGTAAGGATGAAAATGTGGTGATGATATGCCACCTCTACTAGCAAATGTAAATGTAGATTGGTTAGTGGATGACCACATTGAGGAGTTTGTAGTGTTTATTGTCATAACGATCATGCATTAAATGTGGCGTTGGTTAGTATTTGGTTCAATCTTCATAATGAATTGAATGTTTGCATTTGCATAGGCATTCCTTGTGGAGATTAGTTTCTTGTTGGTTATTTGTGCAACAATAAATATGGATATTCCTACATACTATTTGTAGACAAATAATAGGCTACTACCAGGGAGAGATGGATAAGCAAATGAGTTTATGATTGGTGTTGATGATTTTGTTAACTTTGCTTGCTGGCAATGAGTTTTCATAAGTAAAGGTCATATAAGATGATTATGTCTCAAGTGTAACAATAAGAAATATCTTATGTTAGATGAAGTTAAAATACACCTATATTCTCTTGGGTTTAAAACAAATTGTTGGTTTTAGACATGTCATAAGGAGGAAGAACCTTATAGAAATATAGGTTATGACTTTGAAGTTGATAGTTCTAGTAATGTTCCTGAGGACACATATGTTGTAAATGTTAGCCAATTTGAAAATATGATATATGATATAGGTTATCCATACTTTCAAACTTTGACTAGAAATGATATGGAGGAGCCTCCTGATAATTATGCACAACAATTTTATGATATGTTGTATGCTACACAGTGTCCATTATGGTCAGGCTATACTAATCACACAGTAATTAGTGGCAGTTAGAATGTTAAGCATAAAATCATATTCTAATTTGCCACATAAATGTTTTAATGAAACAATACCATTGTTGAAGGAGAGTTCTCCACTAAACAACTTAGTACCAAAAAACTTCTATGAGACCAAGAAATTCCTTAGAAAACTTGGACTTGGTCACAAGAAAATTGATTGTTGCATTAAAGGTTATTTTCAAAGATGATATTAATGAAAAGATGTGCAAATTCTATAGTGAACCAAGATTCAAGGAACTACGACGAGGAAGAGGAAGATATAAGAAAGTTCCTTTTATGATAATGTACTTTTTGCCATTAATACCTAGACTTTAATGATTGTATGCTTTTATGAGGTTGGTAGAATACATATAATGATATCATGACCATTCTGAAGAGAAGAGAATGTATCACAACATCCATTTGATGGAGAAGCTTGGAAGCACTTTGATAAATTTTACCTTGAATTTGTAATGGAACTTAGAAATGTTTGACTTGGTTTATGCCCTAATGGGCTCAATCTATTTAATCAATCCACTGCACTATACTCATGCTGGCTAATTATTGTTGCACCATACAATTTACTACCTAAAATGTGTATGATTGTTCCTCACATGTTCCTAACCTTAATCATACCAAGTCTTCACAATCCTAAAAGTAGAATTGATGTCTATTTGCAACCATTGATTGATAAGTTGAATATGCTATGGGATCATGGTGTCCTAACATATAGTGTCTTAAAAAAGTAAAACTTTATGTTAAAAGCAGCTCTGATGTGGACAATAAATGACTTCCTTGCTCATGGCATGTTGTTAGAATGGTCCACTAGTGGAAAACTAGCATGTCCTCTATGTATAGCGAAGACAAAGGCATTCACCTTGAAACATGGAAGGAAGTAATCAATGGTTTGATTGTCATTGTTGCTTCTTGGATAGTCACTATGTTTATCAAAGGAATAAGCAATCATTCTTCAAAAACAGGGTAAAGACATCTCAACCCTTCCTAGATTGTCAAGTGAGGAAGTGTATGATGAGGTGTGTAATGTTCCTGAGGTAACAGATACATGGCCAATCAAATTTCATAGGTATGATAAGGAGCACAGTTAGACAAAACAAAGTACGTTCCATGACATACCATATTGGTAAACAAACTTGCTTTAGCATAACTTAGACGTCATTCATGTTGAGAAAAATGTGCTTGTTAATATTATCAATATAGTGATGGACATCAAAGGAAAGTTGAAGGAGAATGTGAAAACAAGTTTAGCCTTGAAGGAATATTTTAGGCCAAGAGACTTAGAACATCAAGAGTATACCATAGTAAGGTGTACAAACCAAAAGCACAATATGCTTTTGACATTAATATGAAAAGGGTAATTTATAAATGGGTCAAACAATTGAAAACACTTGATGATTATGCTTCTAAACTTGATAGACACATTGACACTAGTGCTACCATATTGCTAGGCATGAAGAACCATGACTGTTATATTATCATAGAATGTTTACTTCCAGTAGCATTCATTGGCTTACCAAATCCTATTTAGAAACCCATTACTTAATTAATTCAATTTTTTAGGAATTTGTACTTGACAACATTGTGGGAAAGTGAATTAGTACAAATAGAAAGAAACATCCCCTTCATATCATGTAATTAGAACAGATATTTCATCCTAATTTCTTTGATGTCATGGAGCATTTGCCAATACATTTACCATTTGAGGTTCGAGTTGGAGGTCTAGTCCAATATTGATAGATGTACCTATTTGAGAGGTAATTCCATTTCTGAACTTATCTTCCATAACGTTAGTCATTATAATCACTCAAACCAAGTGTATTCACGTTTTTCATTCATGTTGTAATGTCTTTTCTACAAGTACCTGAATAAACTAAAAAAGAAAGTTGCTAATAAAGCCTAGGTTGATGGAGGTACATGCGAAGCATACTTGATAGTAGAGACTGCTCAATTTTGTCAATGCTACTTTGACACTAATGTTGAGAGTCAAAGTACAAAAACTGCCTACAATAAGTGTTGGGAGGGTGATCATCCAAGTGAAGTCGCTTTATCCATTTTTAATTAACCTAGCTGACCATCTAGAAAGTGTGACTTGGTTCATGGATGGAAAGGAACATGCAATCGCCACATTGTATGTTTTATTTAATTGTGATGAAGTTCAACCATATCTCAAGTACTTATAACTAACATACTTACGTTGTAGCTTAGTACATTTATAATTAAATTAATAGTTTATTGATTTTAACTATGGGTTATGCAGTATTTTCATTGAAATAATGAGTGCATTTACTCTAAATGAATCTGACACCGAATTTGAGAGAAGAATTAAAACTCAATCCATGAATGTTTGCATAATTATGTTAGTCCCCATATCCTTGTCTTCATTATTTTTAATATGTCCTCACATGCATAAATTCACAATATTATTTGCACTCAGTAGGTTCATGATGCTCAAAATATGGTTGACAACCCTTACTTACATGACCTTGCATAGGGTCCTTTGAGGATTGTCAAAACATGGCCCATCTACTTTGTCCATGGGTACAAATTTCACACACAATCATGGACTTAGGGTAAAAAAAACTTTCTATTGTAGAGTATGTGTTAAGGGTATAGGTAATGTCAACTCCAATGAGAAAGATTTCCATGGAATACTAAAAGAATTCATTCAATTAGAGTACCCTAGAAGACTTGTTAAGGAAGTGGTTATGTTTTCCTTTGAATGGTTTGATCCTGTCATCAATTAGGGCATAAGGATGCATCCTGCTTATAGGAATGTTAAGGTAAAGTACACAGAAAGAAGGAGATAAGGAGAAAGAGGAAGAGGAAGACAACGATGATGATGAAGATGATGGCAACAACGAGGAAGAGGAAGATGAAAAAGAGGAATGGTCTAAATAAAAAATATTAATTTTATATTTAAAATTTCAATTAATATTATTTTTTATTTAAATTAAATTCATTTTTCATAATTTAATTTATTTGTAATTGAATAATTTGATTAATTTTTAATTTTACTATTTTTCATTTCAATTTAAAAAATTTTAATTATTAATTTCTTCTTGCTTTCCTATAGTTTATGCCGTGGATAATATTATTTTTTATCTTTTAAAAACAAATTTCCCACGACAAAAAAATCTTGGACAAGTTTTTTGTAAAAAGAAATGATTTCCACTGCTTATTCCATGGGAAACAAATTTTTGAGAAAAAAATTTAAAAAAACACATGCTGCTGTGTGAGAAATTCAATGGGAAAATTACCCATGTAACATTTTCCCATGACTTTTTTATTATAGGAAATGTCATTTAAAGCCTTTTTTTCTCAGGGTAAATCTTCTTTTTCCCATTATATTTTTTGCAAGAAATTGATTGATTTCTAGTAGTGAAATAAGTTGTCGTCACTTGCTCTCTCACTTCTTACTAAGGGAATGTTTGAAGAAAGCAACTATATGGAGATATCTTGTGAGCCTTATGGCCCGTGTGTTGAGAGAAAGCCAAATGTTTGGGCGTATAAGCTAGTGGGTGAATGATGTCTACAATTATTACATTTAAGTGACTATAAAGCTTTCTCATTAGGGAGAAAGTCCAAGTTGACAAAATGTATTTACAGCTTTATCTTTTCTCAATATTGGAATAATTCATTGCCTTCCCTTCTCACAGGGAGGTTGTTTACCAATGATGCTTTCTATAAAAGTTTGCATAAATAGGTTGCCCAATATGAGGTAGGTTATCTAACATGAGGGTTAGGTCCTTGACATAAATGATTTATTTTTTTCTCCCTTAATCACTCCACTAGTAAGGGAGTGCTTATTACAGGCTTGAAAAAGTTTAAATTGGTTCATGAAGTGGCTTTAGTTAGTTGTTTACCCATGCTGGATAGGACTTTATGAAAAAAAGCCATACTTTATATGGGCAAACGATGTTGTTACGATAATCATTATTTCTCTTGCCTTTCTCCCTACTACCATAAGAGTGGATGAAGGTGCCTACGAAGAAAATTGTAGAGGAGAGTCGTGTGCCTATAAACGACACTTGGGCCTATCTTCAAATGTTAATGTGGAGAAGCAACGCTATAAAGCCATTAAGCAAGCCATGTGCCAATGAACAACACTTAGTTGAATGAAACTATTTCTCTTGTCTTTCTTTCCATTATCGTGAGAGTTTAATGCAAGCATTCTCTAAGAAATTTGTCAAGGTGAGTCATGTGCTGATAAGCAGCACTTGAACCAGTCTTCATGACGGTTGTTGAGACTAGTAAAAATAATGCTAAATTACCTAAGCTAATAGTTATGGTGAGTCCAGGTTGAATCCACAAAGACTGGTGATTAATTTTTATGTGTTTGTAGTATGACATGGGGGGTTGGATATCTAATTAGAATAGGAATTAAAACAAATAGTTTGAATGTAAAGAAAAAGAAATAAAAATGGAAGAGAAAATCAAGTGAGAAAAGCTTAATATAAGGGACTTTTGCAACTTATTCTATAACCGATCCTTGACATTGTTGTTTCACTCCCTTTGCGACCACTTAGCTAAGAAACTAATTAAGCTCAGTACCTAATTAATTCTTGTTAATTTCTTACTCAATTTGCCAAGTAAACTTAACACCCAAATGACCCTTATTTCTAAATTAGTTTAAGCCTAACACCTTAACAAATTTACAAATAATATTAAGATATGAAAACACCAAGTCTAATTAGTTAAATTACCCCAGTAGCAACTTGACTAATTACTCCTAATTCTTTAGAAAAATTGATTTACCCCAACAATAAATCAAAACCCAATTGCTACCCACAGCCAAATAGACACAAACAATAACAAATTGCCTATAGAAGTTCAACTAGTTGTAAATCATAATGAATAATTAATTAATGGGCCTTATTAACTAATCAATCTAAAGCAATTATAAGCATTAAAATAGAGAATCAAGAGAATCAAATTGAGAACAAATTGAAATTAAAAGCAAGTCTCACAATTAATAAAAGAATTGATGCATAATTTCCTTTAGATTGAGATGAAAGATTAATTACACATTAATATAAAAATAAGAAAGGAAAAATAAAAGGAAAGAAGAAACCTAATTAGGGCTAGAGTCTTACCCTAGCAGAGCTCTTCCCCTTCTCCAAATTAGAGGCAATGTAAAATGAATTTAAAAGTTATTGCAATTGTGACTTAGCAAAGTATTTATAGGCTCATTGCACCACCTCTTGATTGGCTACTAATTAGGATTTGAAGAAAGCCTAATTAGGCATGGGTCCCCTTATATGAAATGTGGCTTTATCTCTCAAGAGTCCCATAGCTTGACCTTGCAGAAAAACTCGATTCCTAGCTCAAGTTATGGGTCAAAAATTAAGATAGCTTTCCAGAGCAATTTAATTAGTAACAGAATTTAACACTTAAGTCCATGACCTTGAAACTAATTCAAAATGGTGTAGTTTGAACTCAAGCCATTCATGGAAATTTTAGGAATTGACCCTAACTATCTTATGAGCTTAGGTTTGCATCGAAATGATAAGCAGAGCTTCACTTATGATGAAAATACCAAAATTGATTTTGAATAGTAAGACAAAACTTTGTTTCAGTTTTCAGGCTTTAATTAACCTCCAAAATGGCTGAACTAGACTTTGGACTCTTCATGAAATTTTATATCTTTTCTTAGCTTTCCAAAGACCTAAGAATCACCCAAAATCAAGGTTTAGAACCTAAGATATGCCTAAAACCTAAAACAACATAAATTTACTAAATAAATTTAATTAAGCACAAAAATTGAGCAAGCTACAAAACCAATAACAAGTATGCAATTAAGCATATAAACATGATAAAATATTAAGTATAAAGGATATAAAGTATGTATAATTGTGTTTATTACTTCAATTATTGACATGTTGAGAAGTGACACCACTAAGTTATCAAGGTAACTCTTGTGTTAGTGGCTAGCACTTAATTGAATAAAGATGTTTCTCTTGCCTAGGGTTATGCATAAGGTGGGTTGGTCAACCTTAAGACAAAACTCAAATCAGCTTACTAGCGTTTGGGCTGTAGATGGTGTAACTGATGCTGAATGTCCAATATATAGAACCAACAAATCAAGTTAAACTCGATTTACTATAAGTTGGGTAGTTTAAGGGCTATGAAATGATGTGCTTCTCTCTTTTCAATGAAACTAGTAATATTTGAATCTTATTTGATCTGGTGCAGTTTTAGGTGAATTGTTAAAAAGGCAAATACAAGGAGATTATATTAGAGTGGACTTACAAAATGGTGAGAGAAGTTTGTGATCAAGAGAGAAGAAAAAATGGAAAGGATAAAAATATGGAAAAAGGATTAAAAGACTCAGATTTTTTTTTTCTTTCTAGGATCAACAATGTCAACTTAAAAAGGAATAGATAAAACAAAAGAAAGATAGAAAGGGCGGACAAAGGAAATGAAAGATAGACCACCTAGTCTATAACACAAAACATTAAAATATTACAACATAAAAAGAAAGAAAGTTGAATAACACTTAACTTGTTAAAAATTCGTACTAAAAAATAACATTAAAGTTGGTTGGTTTTGGATTACTATAAGTCTTTCTCTTGTGATTGAAAGCTATAGTCAGATAAATATTTTTTATCCTTAAAGCCTAATTCTAACTAAACAAAACTTGAAATCCATAGATATCAGTTGTACTCAATTCACATCAGACGATTCCATTGGAAGTTTCACTTATACCTACTCCTACTCTTGCCTTCCTATCCACTATGAATAGAAAACTCCTTCTTCCAATCAATTGAGGGATTCAAATTTACAATTTATGAATTAAAAACTTATGACTTGTTGACAATTATATATTCTTACCAACAATTACATCTTATTCATACATGGGTTCTGTTATTTGTGGACTAATCACTCATAATTAAAAAACAAGATAAAATCAATTGTAATTTATCTTTTAATACATTACACTATAATATCCCTTAAGGTTCACTAGACTAGATTCAAACATAGGTCCAGAAAGATGACCAGTCATGCACGGATATGGTCCCCAAGAGTAGACTAGCCGATGTCAGGTTAGACATATTTTGAGTATTTTCTAGTATGCTTCACTTCCATTATTCCATAATCTTTGTAAATCTTCCTTCCACAATCAATCACTAGATCAAACTATTCACATGCAAATAAAACCAACCTGTTTCATAGGCAAGTTAGGATATTTAATTTCCATAACTTCTTTAAGAATCCCATAAAAGTCATCTTCACCAATGTTAATGTTTCATGTACCCTGTATGCATATACCACTATTTTTTGTCTTTTTTCCTTCACTACATGATGAAATATGAAACTTGTATCCATTTACAAAATAAATTGGCCATGTCTTGACCGTTCTAGATGAATCATATGCTAAATCATTTACACATAAACATTGATTATTCACACTATTTTCTGGATTTAATACCTATAGAAAAAAGACATTATTATTAGAATTAATTAAGAAGCATAACATTGATTACATACTACATATGTAGATAGGAAATTTAGAATTCTTACAAAAACTTGAAACTACTTTCAAAAATGGTGAGCAAGGTTTTCTTCTATATCTTGGTCCGTAATATTTTGATGCATCATCCACTACAACAGAGCATGGTAATGGCAGCGGTTCAATGGCGTCGGTTTGAGCAATCCGCCGCTAGAAACACGGAAGCTGCTAAACG
>JANHAO010001595.1:0-32206 GCA_026873985.1 Saraca asoca
TTCTAAAGGTGATTATCAAAATCTTAATAACCATATTAATATCTAAATCAAATGGATCCATTCAACTCAGATATCACAATAAAAATAAAGAGCAAAGGAGGAGAAGTGACCAGTAATTTGAATGCAGAATGAAGGAATAAGACCTTAGCATTAATCTTTCAAGTTGCAGCCCTTTGGATTGATTACAGCTTAGCCTTCCATGGAGGCACGAAAATGCAGAGAAAAATGAAGAAAAACATCCTACACTACTGCTACCTGAAACTAAGCGAAAGACTACTCTAAAATTGAACTAAAACTTCCTACAAAAAGGAGCTTTGCTACCCAGGAAAAGGAGAAGCTAGTTGCTGGTTTGATGAGTAGGCAATGATGGCTTGATAGCTGGTTGCTTGCTGCCACTACCATTGTGTGCTATGCATTTTGTAAGCCACTTTATTTTAATTTTTCATTGACTTACAGGTCTCTAGCTAGTTGAGTGTGAGTTGGAGCAAAGAATGGTTCATTAGACTCAAGATCCATGCCAATTGGGGCCTAAAAATCCAATTCTGTAGAGGCCCATTTACTTAGCATTTTGTCTCTAAATTGCAGCTCCAATTGTATGCCCAATTTGCTAGATTCACGTCTGGAAGCCTTCATGAAAGTTGTAGCATTGTGTCTTAGCTTCCATATAGGCTTAGTTTCACCTTATTTGGATTTGTATAACTCCAAATATGGACTTGCATAGAGGTCAGGCTGCTTAGGACTGGCTGAGGCAAAATTTTGGTGTTGGCTTTAACTCCAAATTCAAATAGTCAGTTGTGTGATTCAGCCTTAGAGGTCTTCATGAAGTTTGTAGAGCTATCTCTTAACTTTTCTACAAGATAAGAATCACATTAATTAGACAAGTGTAGCTCAAGTTATAACCAGAATATAGAAACTTCTCAAAATGGCTGAATTATGCAAAATTTCATATAATGCATCCAATTGACATCACACCATAAATACATGCTAACGTAGCTGAAGTAAGCCAATTTTGGACCTTAAAATGCTAAGTTAGAGGACAATTAAATGAGTAAAATATTTTATTATCAGAACACACGACACCTAACTAAGGGGTTGTAAGCCTGTAAATCCATCCGGATGTTAAATAGGTCCAGATGATTGTGCTGGTCACTGTCTCCATCATATAGCAGAATGGCTGGGACTTTGAGCTTACATGGTAGGGGTTCCTCCATGATCTCTCTAGAGAATAGGGTTCACTCCCTAAAGTGACCTTGGTTATTTTGAGCCTGGGGGTATTCCTCTAGATGCTTGACCCTTTGAAGGAGGTTTTCTACCAAAATATCCAAGCCCCCCAGTCCTCGGCTAGAGACTTGGCAGTTTGGTTTAGTGTTCTGGCCATGTAGATGGTGATGCGAAGTCTACTCCTAGTTAGCTTCACTGGAACGTTCAACTTTGGGTGTGGTGGTTTCAGTCCTCCCTTACACATTATGGGCTTGTGCTTGCATTAATATTGTGACTATTTTAGCCAGCTCTCTCATCATGTGTTCAAGTTTCTCCTTACACTGGAGCCAGGTTTACAGTCCGTTAGTGCTATTAGTGGTAGGAATTTGTTATACTGAGCTAGCTGAAGGGACACCAGTAGTTGCTCTGATGACGGGAGTAGTAGACCAGTCCGTTGTCGAGACATGACCATCCAGAGGATGGGGCTGTACATTTGAGGCTCTGGTGGCTCTTCCCTTGGCCATCATGGCGAGAAACGAACCAGAATCATGTGAGATCCCCACAGATGGTGCCAAAATGTTGACAATGGATTTTGGTAACGAGCCAAACTTCGACCAATGGAGGGATTCTTCGAGATCTCTAACCGTGCACTGGTCCAAACATAGCGAATTAGTAAAATATACAAGGAAGAAAGGAAGAGCAGCAAAGGGACACAAGATTTTTAACATGATTCGACCAAATCTGGGTGTCACCGAACTTTATATCCATAGTAATGTATTGTTCATATAGTGTTTCAATAGAGTTTCAACATTCAGATTTCTTTTCTCTATTTTGGTAGAGTTTCTGTTTGCCTCCCAGATGATCTCTTTTTTTTACATAAGGCTCCTTCCTCATATTTATAGAGGAAAGAGGGTACAATGGAAATCTCATATGCAGTAAATCTATTACATCAACATTTATTGTATAAGACAATGTGGCCAGACAAAATCTTACTGTTTGACTGCTACAGATTATCTTTGATGAGTGGGCTCGGCGTGTCTACTAGGCAATATGTGGATGGATCTTCTATCTAGCGAGCTCTCAGGTCATTAGCTAGGTCGTTTGGCCTATGGGTGTGCTCGTCCTTGGAATAGAGAGGTTGAGCTCCCTTTGTTGTGCATAAGCTCAAGTTGACGAGGTCGCTTCGTGACACGACCTAATGACAAAACAGTCTGGATGTTCATCGAGCTGGTCCTTTTGCCACTTTCAAACTACTCGTGGGCTCATTTAGAACGAGCCGATTTTCACATACAATAGATTATTAAATGGAACTTGGAAATTATAAAATTAAATTAGTTGGATTGATTTAAACATGAAATTGAATTTGGAAAGTTTATAATTATTGTGGTGGTAAGATATGTGTATTTCATCATTAGGCTATTATTTTGTTGCAAAGATTTATTTGACATATTTGTTCACTTGTTAAGAAGTTTGGTTAAAAAAAAGAAACAAGACATAGAAACAAAGAGACCACACTTCCACATCAACATTTACATAGATAGACTAACTTAAATAACATCCTAAGAGACCAAACTAGCAGATAAGCACTACTAAAAATGTGACACTTCAAAAAGAGAGTAGTAACTAATAGAAGGCAGCCAAATCATTGTCACATTCACCTGCACTAGTGCTTTTTAGTAGGGTATTGTGAACTGTCAACAACCCTTACACTTGATCCACCTACTTTTGTTTTAACTTGTGTATTACTTTTGGTTCCCATAGCTGATTTTTATGCTAGCATCCTTTGACTTCCTACTATTAGCCCTCTTCCTTTTCTAACTTGTATCTCCACCTCCCAATTTCCTTTACATAGTACACAGTTTCGTAGAACTAGTCTTATCATACAAGTATAATGCATAATGTGTAACACAATCATAATGCACAATGCATAAAACAAGTTGATTCTTAAAAGTAGTTTTAGGGTTGCTAAAAACACTTTTAAGAAGAAAAGGCTTTTCTGGAAAACATTTGAAAGATCGATTCAAATTGCAAAGAATCAATTTCCTAATTCAAAAACTTACGATTCAAATCGCATAAAATTAGTTCAAATATTGATTTCTATCACTTCAAATTTTGGACTCCTAAGCAATCTTCAATGACTTATGATTCAAATTACTAATCCTAGTTCAAAATCCTGATTCGAATCATTACATTTTCCAAATTCTTTAGCAAACATCTTGTAGCTACAATTGGAACTGCAGACTTATATCAAAAGGTTTGATTTGAATCATGATGCCAATATTTGTTTTAAAAATTATTATTTTGAAATAAAACTATTTATAATCAATTTTAGAGTTAGATGATTATAAAAAATCAATCAACATATATTTTTAGTATAAACTCAATTTAAAAAACTCCCCCTAAATCTAACTAAGCATATATGCACTCAAACTAGATCACAGAAGCATATACATAATATCACACATGTAGTATGTATAATTAGTTGAACACATGCACTCAAATACATATAAACTAGAACAAAAAAGCATAATGTGCAGTGTATGACACAAGCTAACATACACCAATGCATTTAGCTAGAAATGCATAACACTGAAACATAATTGCAAATGACAGGCTAGAAATGCCTAACACAAAAACACAATGCATGACATAGAAACATAATACATAACACAAACACAGTGCATGACACATTATCAGCCAGAGATGCACAATGCATAACACAGGCCCATAAGCACAGAAATACAAGTATAAACTTATAAGCAGGATCAAATGAAGCCATATCACATAGTTTTCTAATTAATCAAATAAAAACAAATGGGCATAAACAATACGGTGTTTTTTATTAGCTAAGTAAAAACAATTGGTCTTAAATAGAGTTTGAGTGGTACCTTTTTCCCTCTATGTTTGACTGGTCCTCTTTTATAAGTCCTTTTGTTATAGCCAAATTCATTGCATGTAGCACACCTAACAGTGCTTGATTTATGAGCATCTCTATTACTAATAACTACTTCACTTAAACCTCTTATTCTATTTCTCTTTGGCCTACCTTTTGCCTTTCTCACATCAAGTAGGTCTTTAGTGCCAAACACAACATGTTCAATCCTAATTTGCTTATCCTCCACATCAAGCACAGGGTGGATGATCTCAAAATAGGTCTTTAGGTACATCTCCTTGGAGTGCCAAGTGGAATAGTACCCTATTGTGAGTTACACATGCACACACATATTTGTATGAAAGGCTAGACAATTGCCATAAGTTATATCTACAACTTTTGGTTCTTAATTGACTTCAAATATGGTAGACCCATCCTTTACCTGATTGCTTTACAAACCCTACCATCTTACATGTTCTTATTTACAATTGCTCTCATCCTAAGTGCTATATAATGGTCTCATGCATGCCCCTCCTTATATCTCTTATGTAGTCTTGTTGTCAACCTAGGTCTTACATATTCAAGTAACGCTTGTATGGTCTTCTTCCTATCATCCCTAAGTTAATTATTGAAAGACTCACTAATGTTGTTAATGACATAGTCAAACTTGAAGTTATCGTCTATTATGTGTCTACCCATATTTCTTTAGGCCTAGAAAACAAACAATCAATAGCTTTAGGTTCAATGGCCCCAATCTTGTCAATGGTCTTCTAGAACAAGAATTGATTTGGTGTCTTTGTTGCAGCCTCGAAAAAGGGCCTCAACACCATGTCTAAATAATTAAGCTTAAAGTTGTTCAATAAGTGGTTACAATAATATCTATTCTTGGCATAAGGCATTTCCTCCACCACTACCTTCATAAGGCCCTAGCTTCATTCATATTTATGAGTTAGCAACTATAATGTACCAAAAAAACTTGTAATCAAGATAAACAAACAAAGGCAGGCAAAAGTGTTTGAGGGTGTACCTTTTGCTGGTCACTCATTATTGTGAAAGTGTTTAGGGTATCAATTTTTAGTTCAATGCATAAAGCCTCATGTAGGTGGTATAAGAAAATTTTCCATGTTTAACTGGACTCAAAACATGTCTTTGTTACCATTTATGGCAACTACAGAAAGCAAGATCCCTCCAAATGGACTTTTCAAATGGCACCCATTAATTCGAACCCATGGCCTACAACCCTTAACAAACCCCTTCTTCATAGCATTCAAGCACAAAACAACCTCTTGAATTGCGGAATGGTATACATTTGTGTAACACCTTGATTAAAAAAAATGGAATTTGGTGGACTCATATGAAAATTTTCAAATTTTCCTATGGTTATAGTATACTTTTTGTTTTTTCGGAAGGACTTAAGTGAAGATGTTGAACTTTTGTTGGGGCCAAAGTGTAATTTTTTTCATTTCATTTTGTTTTTATAAAAAGAAAACTCAGATGCTGGCCCTCGATATTTTCTTTCTCTTCTCCAAAAATTCTTCCAGCTCCCAGTGCTCTGCTCTCCTTCCTTATCCATTGTCTTCAGTTGCTTTTAGCATATTCTAAGCTTCCTTATCTTTTCCTTCTTCTTTTCTTCTTCCTTTGACCCCCTTTGATCATGTCCAACTCTATCTCAGAGTGTCTCTGTTCTTCCAATCAAACTGCTACTCATCTTTGCTTTCTCTGACTGGCATCAATTTATTCCAACCGGTGAGCTTCACATCGGATTGTTCTGCAGTTCAAGTTACCAATGTGACCACTTCATCTTTGAGATGTTGTTGAGCAGTGATCCATAGTCACTGTTCATCCTTATTTTTAGTCAATCTTCTGGTGAGAGCTTCAACTCACTTTTGTAGTAGCTTTAACTAGAATACTAATATCCCATCGGAGTATAGATGGTAGATCATCGGGCATACCTGTCCAGCTATATCACAGTCCAGCACCAATTAACTCCATCAGCTGCTAGCATCCTTGTGCTCAACTAACCTCATGACCATCTTGTTCTGCTTAGAGTTGCCATACGCCAGATGTTGCCGTTCCTATTGGATTGAAGCCTCTCTTTCTCTTCTGTGGATCATTCAATATTGAAGAGCTTTGAATGCTGCCTAACTTAATCACTTTCATTTAGTTAGCAACAGCTTTAACTCATTGGATAGTAGTCAAGGAAGCCGATGAGTCTACTGTTGTGTTGTCTTCAACAAACCATATTACTATGCTATTTCAAGCAAGCCAAGCTATTGCTATATTGTAATATGCATATAAGTCGAAGCAATTGCTGGGTTGTCTTCCATGGGCCGAGTAATATAGATGGCCCATCCGAGATAGCTTGGGTTGTTTGAAGACCAAATTTTTTTTTATTTTTCCTTTGACAACTCATAAATCACTCCTTAAATAACCTCAATAGTGCACCAATCTATCCATGATCAAAATTGTTGCTCAAAGGAAATTAGAGTCCAGTAAGAAGGCTCTATCATGTGTAGATAATTAGACTCAGGGCTTGCCATATTTGAATACAAGGATAAGTTGAATAGTTCATTAGAGATGATGTTTATTGTTAAAGAAAAGAAGTCCATTGGCAGCAATATTTGAGAAATAGCCATGAGTTGAAGTATATCAAAATAAATCTAATAATTTTTAACATGACTTGAGGAATCTAGAGTTTTTAAGGTAAGTAGATGATCCTGCTTTTAGTAAATCCCATTTTTGGAATAATTTTGTTGTATGGAATATTTTGGTTTTGCTAAATGTTTTGATGTTGATGTTAGTTTTCTTTAAAAACTTTATGGTATGTTGAATATATACATAGAAATTTATTTGATGTGATGAAATTATGCTTTTATTCTTGTAGCAAAATATTTCAAATGATTTAATGAATTGAGGTCTTGGATCCATTGAAAATCCATTAGTAACCCAGGTGCAATTGATACTAGCCTGTGTGGTGATACTAGCCTATGTGGCAGAGAAATAAGGATAGACCTGTTAGGGATTTTTATGATGTCATGGTTATCACTAGAAATTTTCCTTGGATTTCAGTTAAGTGTTTGGTTACTTGAATACCATAATTTTACTTATATGATTTCCTTGATGAATGAGGGCTTTCAAACTTATTTTGAGGATATGGCTGTCAAATGGGTAAGTTTATCTTCACGATTATATATATTATTTTTTTATTATCTACTCATTGAGTTTCTATGAAACTCACACTTCTTTTCTCAATGTTTTTTAGAGCCACAAGATACATATATCTTTTCTCCACATCACATTGATGCGGGATCCACTCCTTGATCAAGTGGACCATTTCCATGGAGTATAAACGTATATAAATGGTGGAAAAATAATGGCAATTGGTAGGATGGTATGCACATCTGTATATTGATTGTGGTGTGCCTAGTAGGTTATAGATTATGTTATTTTGGGCCATTGTTATTTTATATTATTGTACAGGTTATGGTGGGCGTGTAGCCCTTTGTTGTTGTATAGGCCTTGCGCCTGATCATCCAAAAAATAGAGAAAATTCTGTTAAATTTTCATTAAAATGGATATGTCTATACTTAGTTGTGCACTGGTCTAATTGTATGTCATTTTGCATGGTCATGCTTGTAAGGAGTTTCCTAACGGTGACCTTCTATGCCAGTCACATTCTGTGGGTCGGGGCATGATAAAATTAGTATTAGAGCATGGTCTAGGATTTAGGTGTATGATTAAGGGTTTCCAACTGCCAAATGGGCATAGTTATACTAAGTTTATATTAGTGCACCCAGGAATGAAACACATGAATAAGGATATGTTGATGCCTATACCATGAATATGCCGAAAATCTTCGCATTACCCAAATCTCATATTCCTATTTACATACATGAAGATATTTGAATCTTACCTAAACAATTCTTCTGCTTGATGAAAAGAGACACTGCCCAAACTATATCACTGGCTCTTATTGGATGTCGATCTCAAGTAGCGCCTAAAAGAGTTTGTCATGAACTATTTTCTTTAACATCACTACCTTGAGGTTAAGGTAGAGTTAGGGGCCAAGGCAGGGTTGCACATGAAGAAGTGTAGCCAGGAACCCTTTTTATCCTCTCACGTAGGATATCAGAACTTAACCAAATGTATCTAAGCCATATAACCATTTTTGCTTAAGGTTTATAGGCCTATTTTGTTACTTTCTGATTTCACTCTTACTTTCTAGGATCCAGACTATAGAATACCAATTCTAGATTCTTATAGGTTAATGTGAACTCTACAACTGGCTATTTGATGTGAAATTACAGATTGTTAATAGGAATGACAAAAACATGAACACTTAACTGGGGACTATCTGGAAGCCTGAACTGAGGATGAGAACATTGATGATTGAGTTTTATGCAAATTTGTTTGTGCTACTAGAGTTCATTGAATATCTACTTTGAGTCAACCCATTTGAGATGTATAATTAGGTGAATAATGGTCTTAATTTTGGATAGGGTCTTTAGACATCCATGCATGCTATTTACCAACAATGCCTACAAGCTCCATTTCCTTCTTTTCATTTTCAACAAGGTTCTCCACCACCACCTATCCAAGATGCTCTTACTGATGACCCTCATCATGATGGTTTGTTAGGTTATCATTTTCATTTACATTGACCACCAGTCACATCTTCAATAGATCCTCAGACTCTTAGTTTCCAAGTTCCACCTATTGTGATGTGAAACATAGGACACTCTTATATGACTCATCCTCCTCCTCTATTGCATGAAAAATAATATAATGTCTCATACATTCTTTAGTGTTAGATAGAATTCACATCATTCTTTGGATTTGGGGTCCCAAAATCATTGTATTCTGCCCCCATTACCACCTCCTCCTTATGGTCTCCTTTACTAAGAAGTGTCATAGGCTATTGTACCATTAACTTTATTACCACCTTCAATACCTCTTGTAATTCTTCCACCCTTACCAATCCAAATGTTCAGAAGATTGAGGCTTTGTGTTAGCTTATTGCTGGAAATGGTCCTGATATTGGAGATAAGATTCATCAATGGATTTAAGAATCTGAGTATGCATTTTTGTCTGGAGGTGATCTAGGAACTAAAGCAGTTGAGCTGAGATCACTTGTCTATTCTCTTTCTGAAGAAGAAAGGCCTAACCATACACTTTCTAGCTTTGATGGACCATAGCTCCAAAGGAAGGTTAGATATCAATGAATTTGAGATTGATAATTACAAGGAGAAACCATATAAATTGTCAAGAGCTGGAAAATACAAGGTTAAAGATAATAATAATAATAATAATAATAATAAATGACATCTTTAGGTACCTTTTTTATACTGGTAAGAAGACATAAGACTATGAATATGAGGACTTGCACCAACATGCATCAGAAATAAGTAGAGGAGTCTGCTAATAAGAATGCTATACAAAAGGCAAACCACCTTGCATTTGCAAAGTATCTAGAGATTGATCTAGTAAGGAGAACTAATGCCATGTCCAACTTTACCCAAGCCTGTCAACCAACCTCCATAGTAGGATAGTCTGTATGTGTGGTCCTAGATTGGTATAATTGTTAACATACAAGGTGAGGTAAAGGATCCTAGATATTGATTGGAGTGGTTTGTTGAATACAGACTTCCAAGAATTTAGATTTTCTTGAAGGAAAGTGACCTAACTGCTTAAGCTATAATGGAATTTAACAATAATTGGAGAGGTTTCATGAATGTTTTTGGTTTTTAAAAGTCATTTGAAACTACATATCATGGTAGGAAGGATTGGGACCCATGAAATTCATAACCAAGCTCAAGCCTTTATAGATGGGTTTCTCGAGAAAACGATTATAGTTAAAGAGGGCTAATATGAGATTACCTTCGTAAGAAAGGAAAGCTAAGAATAGTTTTAGATGTTGTTTAAGAGGTATCTGCAGCAGAAATAATATTATGGCAAACCTAGCTAGTGAGATTGATATGACAAATGAAAACCTCGACAAGCTACAATACAATGTACAATGAGAAGACTATATCCTTAAGTAGGATGCTTGAAAAGAAAAATAAGCTTTACAAAGATTTTTTGGATGAATCCAGGAGAATGCAGATTATTGCACGTGAGCAAGTAAGAAAGATCTTAGAGGAGCAAGAGAAGCTGAGCATTGACTTGGAGAAAAAGAAATGGAAGCTTCTTTTGTTAAGGTTGGGGGCAACCAATCTCCTAATCAACCACGGTGGGGTTCATATGCTGGAAAAGCTGAAGATTAGGTAAACAAGGAGTCTACATTCTCCAGCAAATAGCAAATTAAGGAAGATGATTCTAAAGTTCCAATAATTAAATGCTAGAAACCTTACTTTTAGTAGGTAACCTAATGCTTCATTTTGATTTTGTATAACTAAACTTCTAGAATTTGAAGATGAATTCCTTTGATGGGGGAGAGTTTGTAACGCCTTGATTAAAAAAAATTGGAATTCGATGGACTAATATGAAAATTTTCAAATTTTCATATGGTTGTAGTATAATTTTTCCTTTTCTGGAAGGATTTAGATGAAAATGCTTAACTTTTGTTAGGGCTAAAGTGTAATTTTTTTCATTTTATTTTATTTTTATAAAAATAAATCCCAGATGCTAGCCCTCAATATTTTCTTTCTCTTTTCCAAAAATTTCTCCAACTCCTAGCATTTTGCTCTCCTTCTTCCTCTACTGTCTTCGGTTGCTTTTGACATCTGTTAAGCTTCTTTATCTTTTCCTTCTTCTTTTCTTCTTCTACTGATCCCCTTTGATCAGGTCCAGCTTTGTCCCAGAGTGTCCCTATTCTTCCAGTTAAACTACTGCTCAACTTTTCTTTTTCCGGCTAGTATCAGTCTATTCCTATCGGCAAGCTTTATGTCAATTATTCTATAGTTCAAGTTGCCAGTGCGCTCGCTTCATCTTTGAGTTACTATTGAGCAACGACCCGTAATCACTATTCACCTCTATTTTCAGTCAATCTTTCGAGGAGAGCTTTAGCTCACTTCTGCAATAACTTTAACTAGAATACTAGTGTCCTATCGAAGTACAGATGGTGGCTCGTCGAGCATGCCTGTCCAGCTACATCGATTGA
This sequence comes from Saraca asoca, assembly GCA_026873985.1. NCBI lineage: Eukaryota > Viridiplantae > Streptophyta > Magnoliopsida > Fabales > Fabaceae > Saraca > Saraca asoca. The sequence continues at coordinate 11,172 of JANHAO010001595.1, forward strand.
GTGAGTTGCCTTCCTACTGAAGTGTTTTGGCATCATAGTCTAGCACCAATCAACTCCATCAACTATTGGTGTTCTTCTACTCAACTAACCTTAGGACCATCTTGTTTTGCTTGGAGCTGTCGTATGCTAGATGTCGTTGTTCCTATTAGACCGAAGCCTCTCTTCCTTTTTTATGGATCATTCAGCATTGAAGTTATCAATGGTGGATTTTGGTTCAGCCAAAATCTAGCCAACCAGAAGGATTCTTTTAAGACTTAAACTATCTTCCAATTGAGTGCAAGCATAAAATGAAGGAGATGAAGAGGAAGAGCAACAAACACACAGGATTTTTAAAGTGGTTCGGCCAAAATCAGGTAGCACCAGTCCCTATATTCACGGTAGCTTTTATTACTTCTAAAAGGATTTCTATAGAGTTTCAGTACATAGATTTAGCATGCCTTACAGTGATCTCCTTCTTCTTATTTATAAAGGCTTAGGAGGTTACAATTGACATTACATAATTCATATTTCTGTTATATCAAAATAAATGTATAAGATAGCCTAGACTATTACAAAATGACTTATGTAGATTGTTGGCTAATTTCTGATATTGCTTTTTATGGGTGGACCCTACATGTTACTTCTTGCAGATTGGCCCCGCGAACTAAGTCTGAGAAGGCATTTGCTTCAGGTTTTTCCTTGACAAGCTCATTGCTAAGCGAGAGGATGTCGTGTCCGTGAGTTGGGACTCTCTGGGTCACTGTTGGCCTTCGATCAGTGAGGATGCACCTCGCAAGCTTGCTTTTAGTGATGCGAGCTCAAGTATAGCAGGCTACTAGCTATGCAAGCCAAGTCTTGTCTCTTAGGGATCCAGGGACTCCTGCCTTGTTCTGTGCTTGTGTGGCTAGAAATCTAACAAGCTCAACTCTTTTCTTACTTGAATTTGTCTGCTACTGGGCCTTTGCTAGCCCATTTCACAAAACTGGAAATTACTTACAACAGAAGTGCTTTGAATGCTGCTCAGTTTAATCACTTTCATTCAATTAGTAACAACTCTACCTCATTGGATAGTAATCAAAGAAGCTGATGACTCTGCTGCTGTGTTGTCTTGGGCAACCCCTGTTACTGTGTTATCTGAGCAAGCCAAGCTGTTGTCATATTGTAATATGCATGCAAGTTGAAGTAATTGCTAGGTTGTCTTCTATGGGTTAAGTAATGTGGATGGCCCATCCAAGACAACTTGGCCTATTTAAAGACTATTTTTTTTACTTTCCTTTGATAGCCCATAAATCACTCCTCAAAGAACCCAATAGTGCACCAATCTATCTATGATCAAAATTGATACTAAAGGGAAATTTAAGTCCAGTAACAAAGCTCCATCATATACAGATAATAAAACCCAAGGCTTGCCTTATTTGAATGCAAGGTTGAGTTGAATAGCTGGTTGGAGATGATGTTTATTGCTGAAGAAGAGAAGTTCATTAGCAACAATATTTGAGAAATAGTCGTGAGCTGAAGTATATCAAAGTAAATCTGATAATTTTTAACATGACTTAAGCAATCTAGAGTTTTTAAGGTGAGTAGATGATCCTGCTTTTAGTAAATCCCATTTTTGGAATAATTTTGTAGAATGGAAGATTTTGGTTTTGCTGAATGTTTTGATGTTGATGTTAGTTTTCTTTGAAAACTTTATGATATGTTGTATATATACATAGAAATTTATTTGATATGATGAAATTATGCTTTTATTCTTGTAGCATAATATTTCAAATGATTTAATGAATTGAGGTCCTAGATCTATTGAAAATCGATTAGTAACCCGGGTGCACTTGATACTAGCCTGTATGGTGGAGAAATAAGGGTAAACCTGTTGGGGATGTTTATGATGTTATGGTTACTACTAGGAATTTTCCTTGGATTCCAGTTGAGTATATATCCTTCAATGTATCACACCATAATGGTAACTTGTTGTATGATTTGGCATGGAACCTTTTGGTGTCTTCATTTACCTTTCTCATTGCCTTATAGAGCTACATCTGATGCACTTTTAGCCTATACCTTTCTCTTAGTTCTCTATTCTTTCTTACATAACTTATGTTAGGGTCATCATGTGATTTGGTGTTCAATTTCTATACAATCCAGCTAGAAGTCGATTACTATTCTTTGTAGTCCTTATGCACGTATGAATACTATTGTAGGTTTTGATCATGAAGGTTCAGTTATCTGGTGTCAGAGATACATGTATTTGCCATTTACATCCTTTTCCTACACAGATACAAGTTACTTTTGACCATTTATTCTTCACTTTTTTGCTTTCAAAGCCTTCCTATATGACATAGTCCCTTAGCATAACTCAAACTCTTTGAGATACACCTTGCTATCAAAATCTAGCACAATTTCCTTTGTATCCCTTTATCTATATAAACTTCCTCTATGTCACTATCACTCTTATTGTATTATCTCATTTACTCACACTTCTTCTCAAAGTCACCAAGTCCATCAACTTCATCCAACCTTTTTACCTTTTCACTAAAATTAATTGAATCATCACTACTATCTTGGGCTTCATCCTTACTTGCTTGTCATTCTTTATCACTATCACTCAATATATCATTCCCACAATCTTTATCATCATCAAACTCATTTGCCAAAAATTCATCCCCAAAGGGATTCCAATTAGGGCCACTAAAGTAGTCATCCCAATCCCACTATCTTGAATTTTAAGGCCAAAAAGTGTCATGCTTAGCCATATCTTCTTTATTGTTAGCCACATGCTTACCTTTGTCTTTCGCATTAGTAGTTTAGGTCACCTTAGCTTTTCCAACAATAGTGTTGAGATAATTAGAAGTTAATTGAGTAACTTAAGAAATTGGAACATCTGCCATTAATGGTTGACAAGGGATTAACTTGACAAAAACATTAATTTCATTTGCCATTGTGTCCAACTCAAACATCTTCAGAATGTCATTGTCCAATGGAATGCCTTCCTTGTTCATATGGAACTTCATATTCCAATTGAATTGTCAACCCTATGCCACCATCACCACTCACTATATGATTCAAAGCATCATCGATCAAGTCTAAGTATGAATACTGATCTGGATCAACATTTGTAATTTTTTTAATCTCATCTCCATGGGGCAATATGAGGTCAAAGTAACCTAATAACACCATTTTGTTTTGCATAATAGGAAAAACATAAAAGGTTAGTATTACTAGCAACTAAGTTCAATAACAAGAAACTAAATGCAAACAAAATTAAAAAAAAATAACATATACTCCATATGTCAATATTGGTATTAGGACAATGAATGATCATTTTAATACATGCCTTTGTTGTCATATGTCATCGTCAATTCAGTCCTAGTATTCATCAAGTCAGTAATAGTTTAATTTGCACATGCCATTCTACATTTTTTCCCTATCACTAAAGCATATTCATCAATCAAGTGGCACTATGCAATTCATCAACACATAGAATATTGGTATTGTGGAAAGCATTAAGAATTGGTATCAGGGCTATAGCAAAAAAATAAACTAGAGCATTGTTTCTATATTGACCAATCACTAACCTAGTGTTTCATTTTGCATAGAGCATTCATTTTCTACAAGGCATATATAGACAATACATTAATATTACTACATAGTTGCATGGCTAACAAAAACTTAAGCCAATTCAGTAATGGAATAAACAAATAGAAAATAAATCTAACAACAAAAGTATACAAAATAGAGAGGTAGAAAGGTTCTAGCTAATAATGAAAAAAATTAAACCAATCAAAACACATAAAAAATAACTCACCATAAAATATGTATTAAAAAAAATGTTATTTAATGCGTCCCAAATTTTCAGCTTCACCATAAAAATATTCACTAAATAAACCACCATGAAATAAATGCTATTAAATGCCACAAAATTTTAGCTTTAGCTCAGAAATCAAAACATCCATAGAGGAAATAAATGGTGGGTATCAAATGGGTAAAAATCCATAGCTAACCGATGAATACAAATAACAAAATCATAAATAAATCACTCAAATCATACACTAAATAAATGCTATTAAATGAACACAAGCATTTCAACAGAATGGTTGTAAATGAGTATTAAAGTTTCAGCAAAATAGTCACAAATGCAAGTATGAAAATGGTCACAAACCTTGTTGCTAATTCTCTTCACTTCATCCTTAAACCAACAAGCTTCTAACTTGAGCTCCATTTGCAAAAAGCAAAATTTCTTAAAGAAAAATGGACATAGAGTTGATGGAGTGTTTTAGAGAATGAAGAAAGCAAAATTATGAAACGTGGTGTTTAGTTTTGGAAAACAAATATGCCAGCAGAAACTGGAAGGGTAGTTTTACTATTGGACATGGCCTATTAACGTCATTTGTCTCCATTTCTTAGATAACAGGTTAGGTTGATTTCCAAATATAATGAAGGTGTGTGTAATTAGGCCTAAATTCAAGGGAGGTTGGAGTAATTTGCCATAAATTTTTTTTTTCAAAAGGAGAGGGGTTGACAGAAAAATGAAAAGAAAGTTTTTTTATGGCCATGCAAGATTTATGTGTATGTGTTGTTAACTTATAGATGGAAAATAAATTGATGTTGTTAATGCATATGTAAATTAATGTATAAACAGGTTAGATGTATCTTTTTTAAGTTAAGAAGGTTATATGTACATTACCAAAACTATAAGAGAATTTAATACATTTTAACCTTTTATTAATCACAAGATATATATATATATATAACATAAATTTTTTTTAGTTGTATATAAATAAATAAAATTTTTCTGCTTTGTAGAGCACATGTAATCAAGTTTCTTCCCTTGGGTTCTACAATTTTGTATGCAAACCCATTTTTATAAACAAGATTATGTTTGGCAATCTTTGCATTTGTATAGGTCTAGTTTCATGTGTAAAAGTAAAATGCAACAATTTTATATTAACAGGAGATAAATATAAATTTTTAATGAATTTTTTGTTAGAATTTTCTATGTAGATTACCATAATTTAATTAAATATTGTATTAGATTAAATAAATGTCATGGCAATTAAGTAAATTGGACATATTAATAAGTGACAGACTAGTGGGCTTATAATGACACTTAGATCGTTGGTGGATATTGGTGGTGTGAGCCTTGTAATTGGGCTTACAATGATAGATCAATTAGCTCAATAAGTTTTCAACTATGCATGTCCCTACTAGGGATGGCAATTTTACCCATGTACCCATTTATACATGGATATCCGCCAGTGATGGGTAGGTATGAGTATGAGAAAAAGTGTTCACAAGTGGGTATGAATATAAAAATCATACCCGTAACAGATACGGGCTAAAGATATGAGAAAATATCTATACCCATACTCATTTACCCATTTAAATAAACACTTTATTTTTTACTTAAAATGATGTCATTATGTAATACCTCAAAAAAAAATGAAAATATTGGTTGAAGGACTGAAATGAAATTTTGATATTTTTCATTGGGACCATAAGATAATTTTATATTTTTAGTAAAAACCTATTTAAAGTCGACGAAAAGTTTATGAGGTCAAATCATCATTTGCCTCATTTCCTTTTTTGTATTTTTTTTTAAATTCTGGTGGGTATACTCGCTGGTACACCCATACCCGCGAGTATAAACCCGTACCCAAACCCACTACAGTATTTGCGGGTACAGACAACGTATGGATGAGGAATTTTCTGACAGGTACGGGTATGCATATTGACATACCCCCCGAACCTAACCCGTGGCCATCTCTAGTCCTTTCTCACATCCTAATATGAGTTGTAATTATCCCATTGAGACTTCAAATTTGTTCTCTCCCTTTTTTTGCTAGGGTTTGTGAGGAGTGTACCTGACCAAGAGTTCTTCTAATCATAGATTCTCAATTAGAACTAAGTAAAGTTATAATTTGTGATTAAATTCATTTTATATAAATTTAATGCTTTATAACAAGATGTAACGGATCATGTTAATTAGCTATATTTTATTTTTCCAATTTTTCATAATTAGTATTAGAGTCAATTTTTTCTTTCATATTACAAGGCCTCAGTTTGTGCAAAGTTGTTTTGAAATTTTATTTGATTAAAATATTTGATGATCCATAATTTGTGATTAAAAATATTATTAATTTATTATATGAAATTTATATATCTTTTCTAGTTTGAAATACTTATGAATTAATTACAATGTAAATTTTTTTGAGATAGAATCATGAATCAATATAATTTAAGTTTTATAGAAAATTCAATTCACAAATTCAAATAATTTAAAGGGATATTTTTCAAATTAATTTATGGTTGCATCTCAAGAGTTTTTAATGTGCAAAAGACACAAATTAATTTGAGCAAATACTATATAAAAACTAAAATTTCAAAATTTAGTTGCAAAGCTATTTGGGTAGAAAATTTTTTGTTAAAATTCAATCCCAGGGTATTTGTTCAAACTGATTAAGGTTTAATTGCTAGAATGACTAGATACATAAAAGTCTTCAATTAATTTCTCAAAACTTTAACTATGATAGCATTAATTTACAAATTTTTTAGCTAAAAGTTTTCAAATTTAAGTTTGATTTTTGGATCTTTCAATTGCACAAACTAAAACCAATTTTTTGAAATTGATAAATAATGTTACTTAAAGAATTATATGGGTGAAGAAAGCCATCCACAAATTTTACAAAGGAATGGTTGGATTTGGATAAAATCTTTTGGGTTGAAAATGGGCCGAAAAATGGGTCAAAAACCTGAACACAATAGACATTAGGCAAAATAGATGAGTTTTAGGCGCTAATGTGCTTGGCCACGCATTACCAAAATGGTGGCAAACGGTGATTCTGATTACACTATTGGCTTTCATTCTTCAATATGATTTTTATGCATATTTTTCTAGATTTTTCTAAAAATAAAATTATTTTAATTATTTTTTACTCAATTTATTCTAGTGATAATTGTGATGTTATTTAGGTTTGAAAATTTTACCCTATGATTTTTACATGTTGCACTACTTTTTCTAATTTTTCTATAATTTTGTGATACTATCTAGCTATTATTTGGATTTTATATATTAGTATGCATAAAATTATAATTATATAGGAATTATATTACTCATGTTATGCTGTGAATTTTTATATAACTGTGTATTCACCTATCATGAGACTAGTTGCATAAAATTTTACTGAAATAAAAATTTTAGTTGTATTAAAGATAATGTTATATTAATAATATGTATACCTTATCGGAATAATATTATTAACATAGTTTATTGTTAATAATGTGAGTGTTAGAATTGTATGTAATATTCTTAAGATTTTAAATATCCTATCGGTGTTAGACTTTAGAAATATAATATTCGATTCTTTTATTATGTTATGAAGCCTTAAATGCTCATTAATGTTAGGTTTCATGATGTAATATTGCTCGGAATTTTATAGTTCGTATTTTATGAGGAAAACAGAGCATGATTAATGTTACATATACGTTATTGGCATTTATGATTAATTTCATAAATTATTTTTCCTCAGCCTTTTTGCCTTTGCAATTGGTCTCTATAAAAATATTGAATAGAACTAACAATAAATACTTAGTTGAATTTCTAAAATTGTACATGGTAATCACCAATTTGGATCTGACTTTAAGAAAGGAAGAGCCTATGATTGATGATGATTTTACTGCTACTCAAAGGGTTTAATATAAAAGATAGATATATTCAAATAAGGTTTGTTTAATGGTGATGAAATACACTACAGATAAGACCATCTAGCAGAGTGTTGTTGATTCACAAAGTGCCAAGGTTTTCATGGATTTTGTTATTGGAAAATATGCCAAGTTTGACAACCTCCTTTTGCTTGAGAAGATTGCTTATGAGGGAGTCAGCGGAGTTTGAGAACACGTCTTAAAACTGATGCATTATCATAATTGGTTAAAAGATATGAATGTTAACTTGGGAGATAGTTTTTTGATCTGATGTGCTTTAAAATCTCTCCCATCTTAGTTTGATGTTCTGAAAACCTCTTACAATATCCAAAATGGGTGAATAGACTATCAATGAGTTAATATCCATGTTGGTCAAGTTGAGAGAGATATAAAGAAATGGAAGATTCAAGTTTGCAATCATTTTTCTCATGGTTCGAATTCTAGTTAAGGAAATAAACCACTTCAAAAAGGTAGCAAGATGAAGTCAAATTATGAAAGGAAGAATAATGACATGTATGAGCAATGCTACAAACCAGGAAGTCTTCGTTCAAGAGATCTTGTAAATTTTGCAAAAAGTATAGGCACAAAAGAGCTTATTGCTTCAAATCCAAAAAATGGCTTGAGAAGAAAAAGAAAAATAATCCTTTAGCTCTAGTATGTTTTGAATCCAATATTGTTGATGTTCCATCAAATACTTGGTGGTTGGATACTAGTGCAATAATTCATGTAACAAATTATCTACAAGCGCTAAGAAATCTGAGGAAACCAAGTCATAGAGGACTAGTGGTTAGACTAAGGAGTGGAGATAGAGTGCAAGTGGATCACATAAGAGTTATTTCTTTATTTTTATCTATAAGTCATGTTTTAGAATTAAAGGATATTCTTTATATACTTTCTATGAGAAGGAACTTGATTTCAATGGTTGCATTAGATCAAAAAGGATATTCATGTTATTTTGGAAATGAGAATTTTAATTTGCATTATGATTCTACTACTATTGGCATCGGTTCTTTGTGCAATGATTTATATAAACTTGACTTAGATCCCAATTTTACAAATTCCTTAAACAAATTGTTGGAAAGAAAAATGGTAAAGTACATAAGAAATCCTTAATGCTTTGGGATAAGCGTTTGAGCCATATTTCTCAAGAGAGGATGGAGAGAATGATAAAAGAAGAAGTTTTGCATAATCTAGATTTTTCACATTTCAATGCCTATATAGATTATATTAAGGGAAAACTCCTTGCTAGATCTAGAAAAGGGAAAAGAATCAAAAAACAAGAAGTTCTTAAGTTGATCCAGACAAATGTTAATGGACCCATTTCACCTAGTGCTATGGGTGGATACAAATATTTTATAACCTTTATTGATGACCATTTGAGATTCGAATAGGTAGAACTTTTTACAAAGAAGTCTAAATCGTTAGATACCTTTAAAAAATTCAAAGTTGTACCTTAAGTTAGGTAAGTGGATTAAGTGTGTTAATTTAGATAAAAGTGGTAAATATTATGGTAGATATGATGAGATAGGGAGAAACCCTAATCCTTTTGCTAGATATCTATAAGAATATGGAATAAAAGCTAGTTACACCACGCCTAAAGCACCAGAGCAAAATGGTATTACAAAACAAAGAAACTGGATGGTCATGAATGTGGTAAGGTGCACGTTGGCCCATTTTTCTTTGCTAGGATTTTTGTAGGGGTAATGATTAAATCAAGTTCCTTGAAAAGCTAGGCCTAAAACTTCATATAAGCTAATATATGAGAATAAGCCTAGTTTAAGGCACTTCTAAGTTTAGGGTTGTAAAGCTGAGGTAAAGCCATACAATCTTTTCAGTAAGAAACTTGATCTAAATACAATAAGTGGATACTTCATTAGCTATTATAGTGGCTCTAGAGGTAGCATGTTTTATTGTCCAACTCATTTTACAAAAGTTATTGAGTTAGATCATGCTACTGGTTTTAAGGATGAGTTGAAAAATAGAAGTGAAGACCTTGTGTTACTTCTTTTAGAGAAGAACAAAATGTTGTCCCATCGATGACTGAAGAGCAAAGTGTTGTCTCACTAATGACTTCATTAATTGGAACATTTCATATAGTTCAACAAAAATGATCTAGTGTAACCAATGATAAAGTATAGAGAACCAGAAGTTGTAATTGAAGAGGTTCCTTTTAAGAGATCTCAAAGGATACATAAACAGGCAATTTCAATTGATTACACGATATATTTGTAAGAACATGAGTTTAATGTTAATGATGACTTAGATCCTATGAACTTTTTTAGAAGCAATTTCTGGTGCCAACTCTTTGGAATGGATGAATACTATGGACGATGAATTAGCTTTAATGAATAAGAATAATATATGGGATCTAGTGGAATTGCATGATGGTTGCAAATCGATTAGATGCAAATAGGTTTTTAAAACCAAGCAAAATGCTTAAGGTGAAATTGAAAGCTATAAAGCCAAATTAGTAACAAAGGGCTATCCTTACAAAGAAACCTTTTTGCCAATTTTGACCAATAACTTATTTCGAGTTGTTATGGCATTGGTGCCTCATATTGACCTAGAGTTTCATCAAATAGATGTTAAAATAGCCTTCCTAAATGGTGATCTATCAAAAATTGTATATATGAAACAACTAGATGGTTTCCAAGAGAGGGGTAAAAAACACTTAGTTTGTATTTTGAAGAAGTCCATATATGATTTGAAACAAGCTTCTAAACAATGGTGTCTTAAATTTGATAAGATAGTATTGCTCTTAGTTTCAAGGAGAATACAATGGATTAATATATCTACTACTTGATGAGTGTAGGTAGTTTTGTGATTCTTGTGTTATATATGTAATGCCTAAAAAAAAAAGTTACTAAGGGACCAAAATGAAAAGTCTTAAATTTTGTTGGGGCCATAACGTAATTTCTTAGATTTTAGGAGGGCCTATTTGAAGTCGATGGAAAGTTTTAAGGTCAAATTGCAATTTGTCCCATTTCCTTTTATGTATATATTCTGCATATCTGCTTCTCCCCTCAGCACGATCAGCTAGTCTCCTAAAGCTTCCTTAGCGGTGTTTTCTATTCAGTTGCTGGTGAGTTCGTCCTTTTTAGCCAGTTAACATTCGACCAAGACTGGTCAATCAGCATCCTTCCCTCTGGCATTTTCTGTCCTACCATCAGCTAGAGAAGTCCTCTCTCGCGTTTACATCATTGACATTGGAAACTTCTATTCCATTTCTTGTTATTTGATGAGTTAATCACTAGCATCTCTTCGCCAACCACCTCCCGCACCTACCTTCGATGTCTCTTCCTTCCAGTTCAGCTCACAAAAGTTTTCTCTCTCTTTCTTTAGTCATTTAGGCCAGCAAGTCTTATCGACACGCCGATGGCATCCCAGCTCCGCCAGAGTTGGCTATTAACACTTTGAGGGGTGATGAGTAATCTTAGAATAAAAGATTTATTCTATAGCAACCCTACAACTGGTTTCCAAGAAATTTCCCTTAATACCCTAACTATGCTAGTTGTGAGAAATCTAAAATATTCTTGTTGTTTGGTATTGTCTTGCTTCAGAGAAGCTTCCAAGGAAGAATCAAGCATACAAATGTTAGATTTTGGAACTTTATCTGACTTAGTTTTCAAAGGATTTTCCAAGGTGAGTAGACAATCCTCCTCACTTTAGGATCCCATTAGTAAATATAAATTAATTTTATTATATAGAATATTATTGATCCTTTTAAATAATAAAATTTCCTTACATATATATTAAAGTGGTTTCGAAAATATATTTACATGTTGTTTATGTTTATGAAATGGTTTGTCATGATAGAAATTATGCATTTTCATTCTGCCCTATATTGTTAGAATTGGAAATTCTATATTTTTCCATGTAATAAATGGCTATGAAAATGCTTTGGTATGTTAATGTATGTTTGATAAACATCGTTTACCTGAACAAGCATTTTTATGTGTTGTGATATAAAAATGTTGTTATTTTGAGATTTATGCTACCTGATATGTTAAGTTAAATTGGTTTGAGATACTAAATCTATTGGATAATTTATTTGGAACCTGCGAGTGCACTTGTGTATATGTAATGGAGATATAAAGTGGGATAAGGTTGATCATCCAGTAGACGTGCCTGATGGATCATGATTATATTAGGGTGGTTCTCTCTTGGAGTTGCCTTTGGGATTGCAATTGCATATTTTGCTATATTGAGCATTGATACCTTTTAGAAATCTTTATTAATTTTCTTTTATATTACATGATGAGCATGTTTTCATAGTAGCATATCTTGATAATTATTATTATGTTGTTAGTTATCATGTTTTCATATCTACCCGAGATCATGGTCATCTATTTCATTTTATCAAATATCATGTTTTTAATTTCTTGATTTTCATATCGGATTATAGCATTCAAATGTATATTAAGATTATGGCTATGAAATGAGTAAGCATATCTTCATGGCTATATTTTTATATATATACTTTCTAGCATGATTCTTAAATGGGGTCTTTGGGTGATCATGGGATTGTTTATTCACTGAGTTTCAATGAAATTTACTCCTTCATTTCCATGTTTTTCAGAGTTAGAAGATATTCTTTCGTTTGCTCCAAACCCTCTTGGTTCTAGATCTGCTCCTTGATCGAGTAGATCATTCTTGTAAAGAATAAAGGTATATAAATGGTGGAAATTAATGGTAGTTGGTAGGATTATATATGCATGTATTGTGTATGATTGTTGAATGCCCAGTAGGATGTAATTGTATAATCTGGGCCATTGCATACTATCATGATGTTATATAGGTTGTGGTGGGCATGTAGCCCTTGTATTGTTGTTTAGGCCTTTCGCCAGGTGTTTGAAAAATAGAGAAAACTCTGTCAAATCTTTATTAGAATTTAATATATAAATATTTTATCATGGATTGATGGAATAATGAGTCATAAGTATGTTAATTATATTGTAAGACTTGTAGGAGGTTTCCTGATGGAATGGGATTTCCTGATGGTGACCTTTTATGATAGTCACATTCTATAGATCGAGGCATGATAGTATATTAATGATATTCTCTTTGTTAGTAATGAATGAGCTTATTGAATGAGACAAAGCAATTGTTGTCACAGTATTTTAACATGAAAGATCTTGATGATGCCTCTTTTATATTAGGCATACAAATCCATCTTGATAGATCCTGGGGTTTTCTTGGCTTGTCCGAAAAATTATATATAGAAAAGGTGCTCAAGAAGTTCAATATGGATACATGCTTTCATTATTCTATGCCTATTCAAAAAGGTGATATTCTTTTTAAAGCCCAATGTCCTCAAAATAATGAAGAGAAATCTAGAATGAAGATAGTTCCATTTGCGCCTATTGTAGGTAGCCTAATGTATACTTACATATGTACACACCCTAATATAGCTCTTATAATTGGTGTACTAAGGACATACCTAAATGATCTTGTTTGATACATTAGTTTGTTACAAAGAAAGTTATAAGGTACCTACAAGATATAAAGAGCTACATGCTAACTTATAGAAGATCTGATGATCTTATTATTATAGGCTACTTAAACTCTAATTTCACCAGTTGACCAGATGATAATAAATCAACATTTGGATACGTTTTTATGATGGTTGGAGGAACTTTTTCATGGAAAAATGTTATGTAATCAATTATAGCAACCTCTATGATGGAAGCATAGTATGTTGCACGTTATGAAACTACTTGTGAAGTTGTATGGTTAAGGAATTTTATATCTATTTTTAATATTATTGAGAGCATTTTAAGGCCTTTAATCATATATTGTGACAATGCTATTGTTATATTCATCTCTCAAAACAATAAAAGTAATGCTTGTACAAAGCAGTTTGATGTGAATTATAAATTTGTCAAAGAGAAGATACGTGAGCATCAAACTTGCATTAAGCATGTTTCCATGGATTATATACTTGTGGATCCAATAATCAAAGGCTTAGCAATGCAAATGTATCATGATCATGTTAAGAATATGGGATTAGCTGAGCCTTTTGATGTTTTAGGTTAGTGGCAGTTTTCTTTTATATGTTATTGAGCATACTGAATGTATTTTATTATTATCTCAAGATTTATAAAGTATTAATGATATTGTCATATGTTATATATATATGTTATTGTTAATTGTGCACATCTGTTATATGGCATATCGATGGAGACATTTAGATGATGTCTCATTATTATGTTAAGATTTATCCTCATTTTGGCATCTTGGGCAAATGTATGGACCATTTTGTAAAGATGTACATATGATCATATTTTAATATGCAAATCTTATTTCTCACATATTCCATTTTATGTTTCGGTCTTGAAACATAAGTATTTAGGACATGTATGAGCATCCCTATCAGATATGATGATCTGCATTATTAGACAATTATGCTTGACCTATGGTTGTTATGTTGTCATGATTATTGCTGATATTCATTATTATGGCCACATATTGTAATCTAATTTATCGTTTGTTAAACTATATTGTCCAAGTGGGAGATTGTTATAATTTCCTATATGGACTATTATTGTTCAATTAAATATTGTATTGATTAAATGAATGTCACAAAAATTAAATAAATTGGCCAATTAACAAATGATCAAATGATTGGGCTTATAATGACACCTAGACTATAGGGCATTAGCATGTGAATCTTATAACCGAGCCTACGATGATGGGTTACTTAGCTTAGTAGGGTTTTTAATAAGACAGGTTTCTACTCACATCCTAGTATGAGTTGTAGTTGTCTTATTAAAATTTTAAATTTATTATCTCCCTTTTTTCTTCTAGGACTTATGAGCAATGTACCTGACCAGGAATTTTTTTTTATTATAGATTCCTAGTTAGTACCAAATAAAATTATAATTTATGATTAAATTTATTTTATACAGATCTAATATTTTGTAATATGATGTAATAGATCAAGTTAATTAGCTATATTTTATTTTTCCAATTTCTCATATTTATTTTTCTGCTAGAAAGGAAGAGAAGAGGAGCTAGCACCATTTATATTCTCTCTGAGCATGGCATCACATGATTACTCTCTGGGATGATTGGTTTAGTTAATAGGTATTATCTAAAGTACCAACTAATCACCACAACTTCATCAAAATGCTAATATTCTAAAAAAAAATTAAATTTGTTTCTTTTTATTAGTCATAAATTAACATTCTCTTCTATCGAATCGTAATCTCTAAAATAAAATAACAACCTGATACTGTTAAATCGACTATTTTAATAATAAATTTTGTTAACAAGTTTTTCTATAAAAAAAATTAAAAATTTTAATATATATACATGGTATAAAAAAATTGTAAGTTTTAAAATGATGAATTGGGTCTTTTATCTCTCGAAGAAAATTTACATATAAAAAACTAAGTAATTTGATATATTAGGTAACATAATGAATTGATTCAAGGGACTTGGATACTTTAGCAATAACCACATAATAATTAAAAGAGTAATTTAATATTTTCATCTTTTGAAAATATTAATTTTTTCAATTTCATTTTTTAAAGATAAATTTTCTTAATTTTATTATTCAATATTTTAATTTAAGGCAATTAGATCACACTATTAATTCATCTATTAAATTAGTAATGAAAAGATTAATATAATTAAAAGGAATTGTTACCTTAATATTAAATGATAACATAAAAAGACACATAGACTTAAAAATAAATAAATAAATCCATTTATATAAAAAGAAAATATGCGATTTTTTTTTCCAATAGGAAATTAAACAAAGATAAATAAAATAACATTATTTTTTCTTTTAACTATACAACACACTCTAGGACTTAGTATTCATCAATTTTTTACTCTCATTTTGTATAAAAAAAAATCTCAATCTCTTATCTAAAAAACTACATGTAAATTTTATTGAAAAAAAAAAAGATCAGTTAACAAAGTGAAAATTTAATACTTGTTTTCATGTCTAATGTTAATTTTTCTATAGATTCTAAATATGATTATTATTTTATAATTTTTAATATGATCTTGTGTCCTTAGAACAAGAAAATGTGCTTATTGCATAGAAAAATATTTGTTGATTTTATTTATATTAAAAAAATTTAATCCATATCTAAGTATTTAATTTCATGTCCAGAGGAACCGGAGAGAATGAAGTTTAGTGGGTCTAAAGTTCTTTTTTTTTAGGTGATTTAAAAATCATTTTGCTTAAATTAAAGGTTTATTTTAAATAAAATTCATTTCTTTTACATGTCATCTTTTAACATTAAGTGGCAATTCTATAAAATCATGCAGTCTTTTTATTAATGATTTAATAAGTTGATTAACTATATTATTTAATTGATTCAAATTAAAATATTAAATAATTAAATTGAAAAATCAATTTTTAAAGAATTAAATTGAGAAAATGAAAATCTTTTAAAGATAAAAATATTAAATTATCCAATTTAAAACAAATTTAAACTGTTCAAGTAAATTTGCATACTGCAAAAATTGATATATTGATATATGACTTTAGGATATTATGTGTTGTTGGTGGAAATCTTGGCCTTGAAAAAGTAAGAAGTTTATAGTTATGATGTAATAATAGGGCTACCACTCACATTGCTACAAATCTAGTTTTTCATGAGCGAAAGCATATAGAGGTTGATTATAATTTTATTAGGTAGCAACTCTAGGAAAGAGTAATTGATCTTAGGCATATTAGGACTGGGGATCAACCTGCTAACTTAATTACTAAGGCACTTTCAAGAAAACGGGTTGATGATATTTGTAACAAACTAGGCATGTTTGATATCTATGCTCCAACTTGTGTTAGTGAATCGGTTAATTAAAGTGATAAGCTTATTATTAAATAAATGATAAGCCTATGTAGGATAAGTGATAAGTTTAGATATGTCAATAAATTATAGATATATTAGAATTCTATTTCATGTACATATCTTTAATGCAAATAAATATGTTTGATTCATTATTAAGCATGACTTCATAATATCTTCTCTCTCCCTTTTAATAAGAAGATTATATGTATATCACCTAAACTATAAGAGAATTTGATATGTTTTAGCCTTTTATTAATCACAATATATATATATATATATAGAACATAAATTTTTTTTACTTATATATAAATAAAAAAAAAAATTTGCCTTACAGAGCACAAGTAATCAAGTTTCTTCAGTTCGGTTCTACAATTTTGTATGCAAACCCATTTTTGTAAACAACATCATGTTTGGCAATCTTTGCATTTGGATGGGTCTAGTTCCATGTGTAAAAGGAAAATGCAATAATTTTATATTAACAGGGGATAAATATAAATTTTTAATGAGTTTTTTGTTAAAATTTCCTATGTAGATTACCATAGTTTAATTAAATATTGTATTAGATTAAATAAATGTCATGACAATTAAGGCAATTGGACCAATTAACAAGTGATCAAACTATTAGGCCTATAATGACACTTAAACCATTAGTGGACATGAGCGTTGTAAACTTTATAATTGGGCCTACGATAATAAATTAGTTGGCTTAATAAAGTTTTTAACAATACATGTCCCCACTCACATTATAGTATGAGTTGTAATTATCCCATTGAGACTTTAGATTTGGTCTCTCCCTTTTCTCTATTAAGGCTTGTGAGGAGTATACCTGACCAGGAGTTCTTCTAATCATGGATTCTCAATTAGAATCAGATAAAGTTATAATTTATGGTTAAATTTATTTTGCACAGATTTGATGCTTTATAACAAGATGCAACAGATCATGTTGATTGGCTATATTTTACTTTTCCAATTATTCATAATTGGTATCAAAGCCAATTTTTTCTTTCATGTTGCAAGGCTTTAATTTGTGCAAAGTTGTTTTGAAATTTTATTTGATTAAAATATTTCATGATCCATAATTTGTGATAAAAAAATATTATGGATTTATTACATGAAATTTATTTATCTTTTCTAGTTTGAAATATTTATGAATTAATTACAAAATAATGTAAATTTTCTTGTGATGAAATTATGAATTAGTGTAATTTAAGTTTTACAAAAAATTCAATTCACAAATTTGAATAATTTAAAGAGGTATTTTTCAAATTAATTTATGATTGTATTTCAAGAGCTTTTAATATGCAAAAGACACTAATTAATTTAAGCAAATACTATATAAAAACTAAAATTTTGAAATTTAGTTGCAAAGTTATTTGGGTAGAAAATTTTTTGTCAAAATTCAATCCAATTGTAGGGTATTTGTTCAAATTGATTAAGGTTTAATTGCTAGAATGACTAGATACATAAACGCCTTTAATCAATTTTGCAAAACTCTAACTGTGATAGCATTAATTTACCAATTTTAGGGCTGAAATTTTTCAAATTTAGGTTTGATTTTTAGATCTTTCAATTGCACAAACTAGCATCAATTTTCTGAAATTGATAGAGGATATTACTTAAGGAATATATGGGTGAAAAAAGCTACCCAAAAATTTTACAAAAAAATGGTTGGATTTGGATAATTTCTTCTGGGTTGAAAATGGGTCAATAACCTGAATTTTGTAGGCATTGGGCAAAGGAGATGAGTTTTAGGTGCTAACATGCTTGGCCCACACTTCACCAAGATGGTAGCAGATGGTGATTCTGATTACACTATTGGCTTGCACTCTTCAATACAATTTTTATGCAAATTTTTCTAGATTTTTTTTGGAAATAAAATTATTTTAATTATTTTTTACTCAATTTATTTGAGTGATAATTTTGATGTTATTTGGGTTTAAAAATTTTGCCATATGATTCTTATATGTTGCACTACTTTCTATAATTTTTCTATAATTTTTTGATACTATATGGTTATTATTTGGATTTTGTATGTTAATATGCATAAAATTATAATTATATAGGAATTATATTACTCATGTTATACTATGAAATTTTCTGTAACTATATATTCACATATTGTGAGACTAGTTGCATAAAATTTTGCTGAAATAAAAGTTTTGGTTGTATCAAAGAGAGTGTTATATTAGTAATATGTATACCTTGTCAGCATAATATTGTTAACATGGTTTGTTGGTGATAATATGAGTGTTAGAATTGTATATAATATTCTTAAAATTTTAAATGCCCTATTAGTGTTAAATTTTAGGAATGTAATGTTCAATTCTTGTATTATGTTATGAAGCCTTAAATGCCTCATCAATGTTAGGTTTTATGATGTAATATTGTTTGCAATTGTACAGGTAGTATTTTATAAGGAAAACATAGCATGATTAATGTTACGCATGCGCTATTGGCATTTATGATTAATTTCGTAAATCATTTTTCCTCAGCCTCTTTGCCTTTGCAATTGACCCGTAGAATAGGACCAATTATAAAGACTGGGTTGAATTTCTAATATTGTATATGGTGATCACCAATTTGGATCTAACTTCAAGAGAGGAAGAGCCAGTGATTGATGATGATTTTACTGCTACTCAAAGGGTTGAACATAAAAGATAGACACATTCAAATAGGGCTTGTTTGATGGTGATGTAATACACTATGGATAAGACCATCAAGTAGAGTGTTGCTGACTCATAAAGTGCCAAAACTTTCATGGATTCTGTTGCTAAAAAATATGTCAAGTTTGACGAGACTAAAAAAGTCACTACCTTTCTTTGCTTGAAAAGACTGCTTATGATGGAGCCAGTGGAGTTTGAAAACACATCTTGAAACTGGTGTATTATCATAACTGGCTGCAAGATATGAATGTTGACATGTGAGATAATTTTGATCTAATGTGCTTTAGAATCTCTCCTATCTTAGTTTGATGTTCTGAAAATCTCTTACAATATCTAAAAGGGTGAATGGACTATTAATAAGTTAATATCCATTGTTAATCAAATTGAGGGAGTTATAAAGAAATAGAAGATTCAAGTTTTCAATCATTTTTCTCATGGTTTAGATTCTAGACAAGGAAATAAACCACTTTAGAAAGGCAAGAAGATGAAATCAAATTATGAAAAGAAGAAGAATAAGATGCATGAGCAATGCTACAAACCCAAGAAGTCTTTGTTTTAGGGATCTTGAAAATTTTGTAAAAAGTAAGGGCATAAAAATGCTTATTGCTTCAAATTCAAGAAGTGGCTTGAGAAGAAAAAAAAAGATAATCCTCTAGCTTTAGTATGTTTTGAATTCGATATTGTTGATGTTCCATTAAATACTTGGTGATTGGATACTAGTGTAACCATTCATGTAACAAATTCTTTATAGGTGCTGAGAAATCTGAGGAAATCAAGTGATGGAGAACTGGTGGTTAAACTAGGGAATAGAGTTAGAGTGCAAGTAGATCACATAAGAGTTGTTTCTTTGTTTTTATCTATAGATCATGTTTTAGAATTAAAGGATATTGTTCATATACCTTCTATAAGAAGGACCTTGATTTCAGTTGTTGAATTAGATAAAAAATGATATATGTTATTTTGGAAATGAGAATTTTAATTTGCTTTATGGTTTTATTACTATTGGCATCGGTTCTTTGTGCAATGATTTATATAAATTTGATTTAGATCCTAATTTTGTAAATTCTTTAAACATAATTATTGGAAAGAAAAAAGGTAGAGTATAGGAGAAATCCTCAGTGCTTTGGCATAAGCATTTGAGCCATATTTCTCAAGAGAAGATGGAGAGATTGATAAAAGAAGAAGTTTTCCATTATCTAGATTTCTCATATTTCAATGCCTATATAGATTATTTCAAGGGAAAACTCCTTGCTAGATCTAGAAAAGGGAAAAAAATCAAAAAACAAGAAGTTCTGGAGTTGATCCACGCAAATATTGGTAGGCCCATTTCACCTAGTGCTATAGGTAAATATAAATATTTTATCACCTTTATTGATGGCCATTTGAGATTCAGATAGATAGAACTTATGATAGAGAAGTCTGAATCATTAAATGCCTTTAAGAAATTCAAAGCTACAATTGAACTTAAGTTGGGTAAATGGATTAAGTGTGTTAATTTAGATAGAGGTAGTGAATATTATGGTAGATATGATCAGACAAGGAGAAACCTTAATTCTTTTGCTAAATATCTATAAGAGTATGTAATAGAATCCAGTTACACAATACCTGAAACACCAAAGTAGAATAGTATAGCAAAATGAAGAAATTGGACGCTCATGAATATGTTAAGGTGCACATTTACCCATTTTTCTTTGCTAGAATTTTGGCAAGGGCGATGCTTTAAAAACTATTGCATATCTCCTGAATCAAGTTCCCAGTTGTAAGTCTAAGATAGGTGCCCTATAGCCAATTGGGATTGAGTTTTATTGTATCTATGATTGTACTCTCTGTATTGATTTGATAATATGTAAAGGTTATTTATTCATCTTATATTGCATTTCTTATTTAT
>JANHAO010001596.1:0-32143 GCA_026873985.1 Saraca asoca
CTAGCAAAGCTTATAGAGTTTATAACAAAAGAACTCTAGTGATAAAAGAATCCATGCATGTTGTGTTTGATGAGACTAATGATTTACCATTGAGTAAGCCATTAGATGATAATGATAATTTCATGACAAAAAAGACTCATTAATTGTTTAAAAGGAACAAGCACAACAAGATGAATCAAAAGCTAACCTGAATGAGCAAGATGGATCGAAAGAGCAAGTTATGTAGCAAAAGCAAAAGGATAAGGATGAGCTACTTGAAGAAACAACTCCAAGGTTGTAGAAAAGAACTTATCTCAGAGAATGGAGACTGAACCAAACTATCCAGTGGAATAAATCATTGGTGATCCTTTTCAAGCAATTTAAATAACATTTATAAAAAGAGACAACTCAAACAACTTAGCTCTTCTCTATCATGTTAAGCCAAAGAATGTCAATGAAGCATTGCTTGATGAGAGTTGGATCTGTGCTAACTTAACAAATTTGAAAAAAATCAAATATGGAATCTTGTGCTTGAGCTTCTCGATCATCCTTTCATTGGCACAAAGTGGGTATTTCATAGCAAGCTTGACGGATTCGGAAATGTGATAAGAAATAAAGCAAGATTAGTAGCCTAAGGGTATAATCAATAAGAAAGTATTGATTATGATGAAACTTATGCTCTTGTTACTAAAATTGAATCTATTAGAATGCTACTTGCTCTTGCATCCTTTAAAAATTTCAAGCTTTATCAAAAGGACGTTAAAAGTGCTTTCTTGAATGGTTTTTTAAATGAAGAACTTTATGTTAAACAACTTCTAGATTTGAAAATGTTGAAAAACTTGATCATATTTTCAAACTCACTAAACCTTTATATGGTCTCAAACAAGCTCCTAGAGCTTAGTATGAGATACTTAGCAAATTTCTTACTGAAAATGGCTTCATAAGAGGAAAAGTAAATATTACATTTTTCATCAAAAACATTGGGCATGACATTTTAATTGTGTAACTTTATTTTACTAATATACTCTTGTGCAAGGAATTTTGAAATTGCGCAAGGAATTTTCAAATCTCATTAATGGAGAGTTTGAAATGAGCATGATGGAAGAGCTTACATTTTCCTTGGGCTTCAAATGAAACAAACTAATGATGGTATTTTTATCAATCAAGCTAAGTATACTAAAAATATCTTAAAAAGATTTGGGATGGAAAATGCAAAGATCCTTGGCACTTCTCTAAACCCATCTATTAAATTTGATAAAGATGAAAATGGTAAGTCGGTCAGAGGTATGATTGGCTCACTTCTTTATTTACCACTAGTAAACTAGATATTATGTTTAGTGTTTGCTTATGTGCAAAGTATCAATCTAATCCTAAAGAATCGTGCCTTAGGACTATGAAAAGAATCTTTAGATATTTACTTGGTACAAAAGATTTTCATTTATGGTATTCAAAAAATAAATGTTTTGATCTTATTAGATACTCTAATACTGACTATGCTAGAAGTTAACTAGATAGGAAAAATACTAATGGAACATGCCACGTCCTAGGCCAATGCCTTGTTTCTTGGCAAAGTAAAAAACAAGCTTCAGTTGCTCTTTCAACAATTGAAGCTGAGTACATGGAAGTTGGAAGTTGTTGTACATAAGTAATATGGGTGAAGCAACAACTTGAAGACTATAGTTCGAATTTTAATAATGTCCCAATACTTTGTGATAATTCTAATTTGACCAAAAATCCTATTCAACATTCTATAACCAAACATAATGAGATTAAATATCATTTCATATGAGATCATATTCATATAGGGGATATTGAATTTAATTTTATAAATGTCAAAAATTAGTTAGTTGATATTTTTATAAGATCTCTTAATAAAGATTGACTTTGTTTTATACAAAAAATGAGCTTGGAATGATTAATCTTAATTAATTTGCTTTAAAATTGTTTGAATATGATTTATGGGTTGTTCATAAGTATTTTATGTGCATTGCATTATTTTAAGTGCCATATTGCATTTTTAGGCATATTTATTTTTGCATACATTTTACAAATAAAAGAAATATATTTGCATTTTCTCTTGCATCACTTCACACTACATCATTTTAGAAATAATTAGAAAAAACAAGTTCTTTTCCTTCTAAAAAAATAGCTGATTGGACCTACAAAGGAAAAATACAAAAATAGATAATTAGTACTAGCAAATTTCTTTAAAAAATCCCTCTTTGTTTCTTTAAGGCCTTTTTAATTTTTTTTTTTTTGGATCAACTTTTCAAGCCATTTGATAAGTTAACTTCATTTTTAGCAAAATGTTTTAAATTTTTTTTCTCTTTCCCACTTTCTACTAAATTCTATTATGGTTTCTCTTTCAATTTTTTTCTTTTCTCTTCCCGCTAACATTCCTCTGCAACTTCTGCTTCCATTTTGCTACCATAGTTGTTGTATCAAGCTCACCATTTTTCAAAAACTTTCATGTTTTTATTTAAAATTCAAGTGCTTGGTTTTTCATTCTTTTACAAGTCTAAAGGTATTTCTTCTCTTTTACTCTTTGTTTTCTATGTCCAAATTAAGTTTCTAATGAAAACCTATTTTTGTTTCTCAAATTTTTTTTTTCGTTTCAATTTGTTTTACATTTTAAGAAATTTTCAAAATCTAAACTAACTACTTCCTTAAAAATTGTTTTCCTTTTAGGAACACTCAAACCCCTTATTTTCTCTCCATAAAATTGAAACACCTTTATTTCTTATTTTTCAAAATCCTCATCCATTGCTTGTCAAAACACATTGATAAAATTTCCAAACCTTTTCTTCAATAGCCCACTTCAAAAATCATATATCAAAAATTTTCTCAAAAGAAATATGTAACCCTAAGAAGGGTGGACCTAGCTTGTTTTGAAGCTGGATGGCCTTGTGTATGAGACTTACACTAAGCTTTTTTATATAAACTTGGATGCTTAGAAAATAGACACATAACTTAAATTTTATATGAGAGAAAGATAGCATGAGCTCATTGTTGCTTTACTGGATCAGATTCTTGTCTTTTCCAATGAAAAAGCTTTAATCACTCCAATGAATGGAGAGCTAAGTATATAAGGTTACAACGCTAGACAATGGATACTACTTATCTCGGGTGGAAAAAAACAAGACCTCTATCAAAGGTGATATGCTAAACAAGGATAGAAAGGTATTGCTCTATATCATAACTCAAGTCATTTTCCCTAAGGTTGATGGACTTAGCAATATTAATGGCTTTGAAGGTTTCTTGTTATGGGCTATTAAACATGGTTTTAAGATCAACTTTGGACACCTTATTATTTAACATATGGTACAAGAACTTAACAAAGAAAGAGCACCTTTTCCATGTGGAATGATAATCACCAGGATTTAAAGAGGGTGATAGATGACAATGTTATGAATGCTTCATAAACCCACACCTTGTTTTATCAAGAAAGTAAAATCACAAAGTCCAAAAGTCCTAGGAATATTGGTGTGAAAAGTAAGTTAGATTTTACCTTTGCTAAACAATAAAAAAGTTTTAGTGAAGAATCCTTTGATCTAACAAGCTCATCTGAAAAAGATGAAATTTAGGTAGCAAATAGTAAGGGAATAATTATTGTCAAAAGAGCAACCAGCACCCTTTAAAAGACTCCTCAAAGTGCTATTGATCTAATGGGAAAAGGTGTTCCATAAGTTGCTAAGAAAAATGAACTAAAAAAGCTACTAAAAAAGTATGTGAAAGAAATCCAAAGAGCAAGGGTTGAGGGACCTTCTTGAAGATCTCCTCGATTTCAAGCTTCTGGACTTTTTCCTAAAAGATTTGCTTCTTAAAGAGCAATCAATGATAGTGAACCAATTTTCATGGAAAGAGATGATGAAGAGTGCAAGAAAAGTAAGAAACTTTTTATGTAATCCCACTAAATTTGGTTGAACCTATCCAGAAATAGCAAACTAACACAAATGCTTAAACTGGAGGGAAGCAAACTTAGAATGATAACTTCTTTGCAAAATTTCATTTGTCCATTACTACTGCAAGTATTAGTTTCCATGATAAAAAGTTAGACAAAAATGATCATGTTGATGATGCATCTTCATTTGAGCCACAACAAACTAATCTTGAATCTCAACCGACTAACCTTGAGCCTTTACCCACTCATTTCACTATTGAGACCTAAACAAATCACACCAGTACAGAACCACCATCCACTTAAACTATCATTGAACCTCTACCTAACCAAAACAATAACTAGTAAGAGCCATCCCTTGCACCATCCAATAATCTAGCCTTTATTGTTCACCAAGAAACCTTTGATTTGAATAAATTGGCTGAGATTGCTACTTCTTATACCTCAGTAAAGAAAGAGTAAGGCAAGTCATCTACCACAGAAATCACTCATGACTTTTTTGATCTTTCTTTTATTCCTTACTCAAGGCTTATAGCAAAATGTGTTTTTTTTATATTTTTGTGTATCTTTGATGTGAGAAATGTAAAAAGCAAATTGAATTTACATGATTTACATACTCTGATACTTTCTTGACATATTCTGGTAAGAGCAAGTGTTATGATACATATAAGCAAAAAGCAAGCTATCTATGTTCATTGTAAACAAGGAAGACTAGATCTAAAAAAGCAAGATATTCTACTAAACTACTGAGAACATTTATTTACCATGTTTTATTGAATATTTATTTGCTTTGACCTTTTTTTTGTTATGCTAACTTAGTCTTTGCAAATGGGTCATCATAGAAAAAGGGGGAGAATGTGGGACCCCATCTGGTTTTATTGCCTGTACACTAATTGTTTTGATGATATTATTGGAAAAATCTATTGCAAAACTATGTTTAAAATGAGTTTTTAAATTGATAGCTCTTTCCTTCCTAGAAAACTTACAAGTCTATGTTCTTTGTTTCCTTATTATGAAAATTATTTTTTTTAAAAGACTTGTTGAATATATAATATACTATTTTCCAATTGTTTAAACTATTGGATTCTATCTAAAAATATGTTAAGTCTTTAGTTACTTTTTTGTTTCACTCACATATTGACATTATTCATAAAGGTTATTCTTATGTAGGTTGCTCTTTACTTCTAGCCACATCATGACTATACTAGAGATTTCAAATTCAAATTAAAGAGCAAGTTGAATTCAAATTAAAGCCTATGATAGAAAAGTTCTACTCTATGGAAATCTTACAAATTTCTAAAAGAGCAAGCCAGTATGATAAAGACTTGATAGAAGATTGCTTGTTGGAAGTGAGATAAGCTTAGGGACCAAGTTGCTCTTTGAAGAATGTGTCCAACAGCTAGTCTCCATCCTCATCTCCAAAAAGGAGAGCAACTTCTTCACTTCCATAACAACAAAACTAGGCAAATCATTTTCTACAAGAAGACTTATTTTCTCTAAATCTCCTATCGACTCAAGTCTTTTTAAGATCTTCATTTGCAAATCAACACTTTGAGGGTGTGAGAATATTGTAGTCTTTTAAAGACAAATTTTTCTTGATTTTCACTTGTATTGCTTGATTCACTAGCTAGAGGTTGAGTGTAAGTGATACACTTGTAAAAACCTTGTAGCTAGGAAAATTTGCCTAGGTGAGAGACTTGTAAAATCCTTAAGGTGTGAGGTAAGATAGCTTGAAGTCCTTGAAAAATCAAAAGGCAAAGTTGTAAAGGAATATCAAAAGAAAAAGTGCTAGTAGATAACCTGCAAGGTTGGGTTTGACGTTGAGAGAGAAGAGTAAACCTAAAGGGACAATTTTCACCATCGAACCCCTATACATCGATGCTATCATTCTCTTTTCTTACTTTTTACTTTCATGCACTTTAATTGCTTATGCTTTTACATTAATTACTTGATCTTTCTTGACAATTGATTCTAATTGCTCTTTTCAAAAAGAAAAGACTTTGAAACCTATACTTGTGGTTCTGACACCAATTACCCTTCTTAGTTTTTATTGTCCCAACAAGACCAATTCTTAAAATGGATGCTCATACTTTTAATGTTCATAAGGGGTGATGTGCTAAAGTTTGTGTTTAGATTGACTATAGCAAACTTCTTATTAGGTCAGTCTGTAATACCCTGAATTTTCTAAAATTAATTTTGGTAATGAACTAGCCTTTCAAAAAAAATCTGAAAAGGTAAATTTGAAATTTTTAAGAATTTTGAAACTATAAATTTTAGGCTACAGGGAGTTCAGATTTGGTAGAAATAGATTATATAAATTTTAGAATTTTCAGGTAACTAAAATTTCTATCTTGGATGCTAAAAAAAAATTCATATTTTTGAAATTTAATTTCTAGAAAACTTTAAAAAGATCAAAACTATGGGTATGGGTACCCAGTGAGTGTTAAATTATAGTTATTATGAAGGTAATTAATTTGACTAATTTATGTTAAAATTTCATGACCACTGATGATTAGTGAGTACGTTAATTTTGTACCCAAAGTTGAATAAATAGGAAAAGTTTTTAAAAGAAAAAATGAGTTAACTAGAAGTCAAATGTCAATGGACACAAATTTTTCCATTTTGCCCTTAAGAGGTCAACTACTTCTTTATTCTCTTTAGCTTTTACCGATTGCAACCCATATAACTCTTCTTCACTAAGTTACACCCTTCCTCTCACTACATCTCTTTTTCTGTCTCTTCAAGTAAGTGACTTACTCCTTCATGATAATTTCTCAAATTTTAACTATTGATTCCTCTCTTCTTCCTCTTTAATTTGGTACCAAAATCATATTGATTCATGGGATAAAATTTGAATTATGAATTTTTGAAGCTAGAAATTACTATTCATGTTATCATTCAACCCACAAACTTACATGATTTTATGATGATTTTAGAGCTTAAATCTACTATTTCTAGTCTGGTTCTTTTTAATTAAACTATAATATAATAGTAGTTGGTTGTCTACTAGAAGAAAAACCTTGAAAAATCTAAGAAACTAATATGTTCTTCTTTCTCATTCTTAAAGAGCGAAGAAGATCTTTGCGAGATTTGTTTGATTTCTTATTTCCAATTGCTAAAGTGAGTAATTCATACTTGTCTTATGAATTATATTATGTTTATTGATAATAATCCTCTAATTGTGGGAGTGAGTTAATGAAAATGGGTATTTGTGATTGTATGATAAAATTTGAGTTTGAATGGCCTTGTTGATATAATGGTTGGTTTTTTGTTGAAAAAGTTAAGTTTTAAGCATGTTTAAGTCCTCAAAATCTACTATGCTAAACTCCTATGATTTAATGTAAGATTGAAAGTTGTTTCCACTATTTTTCCTGCTATTCTTCTATAATTTTCTTGAATTCATGAGTCAAATTGCCACTTTTACATTGTCTTTGTGATCATGCTTGCAAGAATCGAGTTGTATTGTGTCATGTGATTCAAAACAAGAATTAAACTAAATTCTTGTGAGTCAAATCAGACTATTCTACCTTACTTTTTTTGTTCTAATCATGATTTTGATCAGGTGCATAACTTGGACTTTTTGAAAGTTTTCAATTTTTGGCAAGTAGACTTGTATTTTGAAATGAATTTCCTTGAGTTAAATCGAATCCTTTTTAACTAACTCTCATGATTTTACTCAAATTTCATCCATGATTATGCTCATGATTCTGATCTCACCTTTAAAATTTTCCACTCTTTTAGCCCAAACTTCCTTCTATCTAAAACATCTTTTATTCCTTTTGGTCTAATCTCCTATGAATTCTAGCTAACTTGAATATATTACTTAAGAAATCCTAATTGAGCAACTTATAAGCCAACGTCAATAAATCTAATAATTGTCTTACACATTGATATTATGATAATAATACTAATACTTATTTTAATAATGTGAAAAAGAGTGTGTGATTGTAATAATGATTGAATATGACTCATGTGGTCAAGATTGTGATTGCAAGTGAATGTTATGATACAGCTATTGTTAGTATTGATATTATTTAAGGTTAAGAATTCCCCATGAGACATGGAATGGTATATGATATATGATGATGATGAAATGTGAATGATGTGATGAGAAAGGGCTAAATTAATCGGATCCCAGATCTGTGCTTTTTGATATGGTATAGAGGATAAGGTAGAACCTAGAGGGATAAGGCTAGGATTGTGTGAGATAAGGCAAGAATGGAGAAACAAGGAGAGTTTTGATTGCTATAATTTATTCTACCTCTTACTTGAATTATTTTGAGAAATTTTGAAAGAGATATGAAGTGATTTGACAAGTGATGAATGATGATGTCGGTTTAAGGCCATGACTCTTTATAGGATTAACATGGTGTGAAATAAAAATAAATGAATGGCTATGATTTTTATATCATCGCTATTATTAAGATATTCATAAGTTAAGTATGGATGTATCTCACTAAGCCCCAAACTCACTCTTATGTGGATTATTTTTCAGATTCTCAAGAACTTACTGATAATCCACTCCCAAAGAAGTAATAATGAATAGCGATTTGATAGAAATTACATCTGACACCTTTTCTACCACTATGTCAAGTCCCCTATATGAGATTAGGATTCATTACATAATTATTTTGAATTTAGTTAGGTATTGTTGATAGTCGAATTTGGTCAACCAAAAAATTCAAAAATCCCAAACTGCAAATTGAATGTAACAATAGAGAGAGAGCAAGAATAGGGAGAACACTAAGAGTTTTTTAACATGGTTTGGCTAAAATCAATCAACCCCTACGTGTATAGTTATTTTATCACTCTTTGTTGAGTGTTTTATATCTAATGATTGATTGTATCTTTCTTGTCTCCCTTGCACATTGATTTCAACCCCTTTTATGATGGTTGGGGTTTTATAGTTTGAATGCAAATCAATAACAGATAAGTATTATAACTTAACTTGGATAACATAATGGATAAGGATTGATCATTATAATGAATTCCCATTAAGATAGGAAACTCAATAGATTTTCCTCGATTGATGGTTGGGGATGCGTACTTCGATCTGTAAGCTGAGCCTTATTCTCAACGACCTAAGGTTACTACTTTGACCTGTGTTAATCGATGACCTGAGTTTGTGCCTAGTGACCTAATGCCTTGGTCCAGCGACCTTAATCTTAAATGAGTTGAGTCCTTATCAGCTGAGTCTGTCCATTGAACTTTTATCAGCCCATTTGTATGGTACTGAAAATTACCCATAACAGGTGTGAACTATTACATGAGGTTGACATTATTCCTATAGAACCCCCGAACATCCTGTTGATGATGGCCTTAAGATAGTTTGATCCCTAGAGGTTTTACCATTTTTACATATTTTGCTTTTTTTTTTGGAAAATTGGTAAATAATATGGCCATAGGGCTTATCTATATTAACCTATGCTTTTAGTTTCATGGTAAGTCATAAGTTAATATAACTTTTACTTTCCTTGCCCTTGATAGGACATAAGGTGGTATACAAATGACTTTTAATTAAGAGGTTGTAAATTAATTTAGAAACTTGTGGATAACTTGTGAACAAATGTTTAATCTAGCATGTGCCTATTGGGCAATGCTGTTGTATATTATGAAATATGTTCATATTTCAAGTTATACCATTTTTATTTTATAAGTCTTCAATATTTCAAACTAACAAATTGAAATTGAGTAAACGCACCTAATGATAGTGAGACAAGCATGAATTGAAATATGTAATAGAAAACAGATAAAACCTGGTGACTATTAATAAAGGGTTGATACTTATGCTAGTCATGGCCAAGAAATTAGGTCATGATAAGTTTGGTATCAGAGCAAAAATTAAGGCTAAACCTATGAGTACAGGCCAACATGTAGAATTGTTTAGAGTCGTATAGAGGTGGTGGTTTTATCAAGTGTAAATAGGAATAGGACCAATAGCACATGTACACTTAGGAGTATGTATTGATGATATTATTCCCATTGATCTAGTGAAGTGTGTGTCGTATCAGTAGAACTAAATTGGAATCCTTGTAACTATTGAGAATTTGATTGATCTTGTGATGTAAACTATGGTGAGAGTTAGAAGACAAAAAGGTCAAGAGTTTGACTCTATTAATGGAGGGTTGTCCATTAGATGAAATAGCCCACACCATGAAGTTGGTGATAATTTGGAAGTCCCTCAATAGGTAAAGAATTTAGTTCAGCAGATAGTTAATAGGCTGGTACATGCACTAACACACAATCACAATTTGAATCATAATAGAGAGACTGCTAAGAGTAGGTGAAATGAAATAAATCAAACTCTTCTTACAAGGAATGAGTAAAAGAATAGACATAGAATTGTTCATGAGTTTTTAAAACTAAAGCCACCCCGATATGTAAGAACAGATTCTTTTATGGACCCATATCAATTTCTGGATCAAATTGAAAGATCTAGTAGGATGTTACAATGTCCTAAACCTTTGCTAATAGAGTTAGTAGTGTATCAATTAGATGACTTGGTGCATTACTAATATGTAAGAGTTATTAAAGGGTGAGATGCTGAAGTAGAACCATTAATTTAGGCAATGTTTCAAGAAACCTTTATCGATAGATTTCTTCTTCCCAATGTCTGGCAAGTGAATGCCTGAAAGTTTGAAAATTTGAGATGAGAGAACTTATCTGTGAGTGAGTATGATGCTCAATTTACTTGATTTTCACGATATGCTCCTCACTTGATTTCTAATGAAATTATGAAGGTGGAAAAGTTTGTACAAGAGCTTCGTGATTATTATTTTGATCATGTCAAAGTTGATCTAGATACAATGTACTAGTAAGCTATGAATTGAGGTTCAAAGAATGTTGTGAAAGGGAAATGCCCTTTGGCAATAAGAAAAGAGCTCGATTTGAGGGAACCAATATTGCACTCAATGGAAGACTAACTCTAGCCTAGGAAATACCACCTAGTGGGTGGAAAGGAAATTCTATTGGATCATCCCAGGTTCAAAATCCAACTACAAGAAGGAATATGCATAGTCAAACAGTTTCCACTATTTTTGTTCCATTCTATGGAAGGAATACACTCCAGAGTTAGGGGCATTTTAATGCTAATGCATCACAATGCAAGATTTGTAATACAAATCATTATAGATCTTGTAGAAGAGATTTAATTGTGTATTTTTGATGTGGTTAACCCTAACATAGGGTGAGAGAATGTCTTATGAATGTGACTGCTTTAGGTATGGTGCAAATTATCAAGCTCAACCTTAAAGTCAACCACTAACATAATCAGCAACTTTAGTAAGAGCACAGGCTATGTCTATTAGGAATGATGGAAGGGGAATTCGAGGGAGAAACCTTGGTGAGGCTACAGCAAGAGTCTATAATCTTACCAGATAAGAAGCCCAAGCATCAAATGTCGTACTCTCAAGTACTTTGAAAATATATGATTTGCTAGCTCGAGTATTGTTTGACCCTAAAACTATTCACTCATATATAGAGAAGAACTTTGTCACTTTACTAAATGAAACTGATGAACTGGTGGAATCACTATTAATAGTAATGACTCCAGTTGTCAAGACTCTTTTGGCAGACTGTTTGTTCCTAGACTGTGCTATGATAACAAGAGACAAGCATGTATCTACAAGTTTAGTCATATTAGATATTGTGGATTATGACATAATCTTAGGTATGGATTGGCTTTCTCAGCATTATGTATGCACGAATTATTTTGATAAAATGATTACACTCCATATGGATGAATCTTTCTCCTATAGTCTTTCAAAGAGAATGAATAACTAAGATAGCTAGTTTGATTTCAAGCGTGCGAGCTTGAAAATTGCTAAAAAAAGATGTACAACTTATTTAGCTGTAGTGAAAGACTTGGAGCAATCTTTTCTAAATTTGAATGGGGTTCTGGTGATATGTGAATTTCTTGACATATTTCCTAATGAATTATTTAGATTGCCACTAGATTGGGAGACCGAGTTCAATGTCAATCTTATACTTGACATTGAACTTATCTCCATTCCTCCTTATTACATGACACCCTTGGAATTAAGAGAATTGAAAACTCAGCTTTAGGAGTTAACTGATAAAGGCTTCATTCTTCTAAGTGTTTCACCATAGGGGGTGCTCGTACTCTTTATGAAAAAGAAAGATGGAACACTACAATTGTGTATTGATTATCGCTAGATAAATAAGGTTGCTATCAAGAATAAATATCCCCTCCCTCATATTGATGATTTGTTTAATTATTTGTAAGGGGTAAAATATTTTTCAAAAATAGGTTAGAGATTAGGGTATCATTAGTTGAAGATTTGTAAGGAAAATGTGCCTAAGACCACTTTTTGTATGCGTTACAGGCACTACGAGTTCTTTATAATGTCATTTGGTTTGACGAATGCCCTAGCTACTTTTATGAACCTTATGAATCACATCTTTAAACTATTTCTGGACAAGTTCATGGTCATGTTTATTGATGATATTCTAGTATGCTCTAAAAGTGAGGAAGAACATGACCAACACCTAAGGATAGTGTTATTGACTCTGCAAAAGTATAAACTTTATGCAAAATTCTCCAAATGTGAATTTTGGGTGACTAATGTCAAGTTTCTTAGTAATGTATTATCGCAAGAAGGGATACGAGTTGATCATCAGAAAGTAGAAGCCGTAGAGAGTTGGCCCAAGCCTATGATGGTTATAGAAATCAGAAGTTTTTTAGGATTAGCTGGATATTACCAAATTTTTTTTAAAGATTTCTCTAAGATTTCTATGCCATTGAGTAAGCTAACTTGAAAAGGAGTGTGTTTCAAATGGACACTCACATGTGAAGAAAGCTTTCAAAAGCTAAAAATGTGTTTGATGATAGCTCCAATGCTAGCATTACCATCTAGATCAGGTGGTTATGTGGTGCAATGTGATGCTTCGCAAATTAGACTTGGATGTGTGTTGATACAAAATGGGAGAGTAATTGCATATGCATTATGACAACTGAAGAAACATGAGCAGAATTATCCTATGCATGATTTAGAAATGGCAACAGTAGTTTTTGCTTTGAAGATATAGAGGTACTATTTATAAAGAGAAAAATTTGAAATTTTTATGGACCACAAAAGCTTGAAATATATCTTCAAATAGAAAGATCTTAATCTTCGACAATGAAGATGGATAAAGTTGGTGAAGGATTATGAATGTTTGATAATATATCATCTTGACAAGGCAAATATTGTAGTGGATGCTTTAAGTCAAAAATCAATAGGTAATTTGGCTTGTTTTCTTTCTACGAAAGAAAAGTTATTGTGTTTTTACCCAAAAATTGAGGAACTTGGCAAACAACTAAAAGTTCAAAATCAAACCTTAATTTTAGCTCACATGATGATAAAAACGGTGATGATTGATCATGCTAAGGAATCTCAAAAACAAGATCCACAATATGTAACTCTTAAGCAGAGGGTGGAGGTGGAACCAAACTCCAAATTTGTAGTTTACAAAATAATAGTGCTTAAAAGGGAAGGATAATTATGGGTCCCTTTCAATGTTCATGAGGATTTGTTGCATCAAGCTCATAGTTCATCATATACAATGCACTCAAGAATGCCTAAGATGTATCATGATTTGAAAGATGTATTTTGATAAGAAGAAATGAGATGTGCTTCAATATGTGACTAAATGTCTTACATGTCAACAAGTGAAAATGGAACATCAACATTCAGCATGATTGCATCAATTCAACAAAATTTTGGAATGGAAATGGGAAAGCATAATGGTGAACTTTTTAGTGGGATTGCCAAAGTTGCTAAAAGGTTATGATTCGGTTTAGGTCATCATTGATTGCTTAACTAAATCAGCTCATTTCTTACTAGTTAAAATGATTTATTCGATTGCTCAATATGCACAATATATCTTAATTCGATAGTTCCTTTACAGAATGTGCCGTTGACAATTATTTTGAAGTATGGCATTCAGTTTACCTTTCATTTTTGGCAGTCATTCCAACAAGCCTTAGGTACTTAATTATGATTTAATACGACTTTTCATCCATAGACCGATGGTCAATCAGAACGAATAATTTAGATTCTAGAGGATATGCTTTGATCATTTGTGATGGAATTTGAAAGGAATTAGGAAAAACATTTACCACTCATTGAATTTGCTTATAATAACAGTTACCAATCCAATATTCAAATGGCATTGTTTGGGAGAAGATGTAGGTCTTCGATAGGTTGGTTTGAGCCTGATGAGGTAAGGTTGTTAGGACTAAATCTTGTGGCAAACTCTATCGAAAAGGTACAATTGATCTATGATTAAATAAAGGTAGCTCAAGACCAGTATAAATCATGCTTGAATAAGAAAAGAAGAGAATTGGAGTTTGAGGTTGATGATCGAGTGTGTCTTCAATACCCCATATGAAAGAAGTTTTGTATTTTGGTAAAAAGGGAAAATTAATGCCACAGTATATCAGACCATTTAGAATCATTAAATATGTAAGAGTAATAGCGTATCAATTAAACTTGCTAGCCAAAATACAAGGAATTCACCCGATATTCCATGTCTCCATGTTAAGGATATGTGTCCTGGATGAATCTCATATCATCAAGGATGAACTTGTACAATTCGACACTAAATTGACATATGAAGAGCAACTAGGAGCTATTTTCAAGCAGTAAGTTCAAAAATTGAGATTAAGAGAAATCCCTATGGCTAAGGTACTATAGGAATAACACAACAAGTAAAAAGCTATATGGGAATTAGAATATGATATTCAAGGAAAATATCCCCCATTATTTGGTAAGAGATAAGTGCAATGATTACTTAGTATAAGTATTACTTGTAACCATTAGTTCATTCTAGTTAGCTTATTGTCGCTATTCAGAATTCGATGATGAATTCTTTTTAAGGGTGAATTGTAATACCCTAAATTTTCTAAATTAATTTTGTTAATAAAATGGCTTTTCAGAAAAATCCAAAAAAGCGAATTTGAAATTTTTGAGAATTTTAAAACTAAAAATTTTGGGCTATGGGGAGTCCAAATATGATAGAAATAGATTATATGAATTTAGGAATCTTCAGACAATTGAAATTTCCATCTTGGATGCTTAGAAAATAAAATTCATATTTTTGAAATTTAATTTCTAGAAAATTTCAAAAAGATTGAAACTAGGGATACGAATATCCAACGAGTGTAAAATTATAATTGTTATGAAGGTAATTAATTTAGCTAATTTATGTTAAAATTTTATGGTTGCTGGTGATTGGTGAGTATGCTAATTTTTTTACTTAAAGTTGAGGAAACAGGAAACATTTTCAAAAGAAAAATTAAGTTAACTTGAAGTCAAAGGTCAATGGATATAAATTTTCCCATTTTGCCCTCAAGAGGTTGGGTGTTTCTTTATCCTCTTCGGCCTTACCTGGTCATAATACATGTAACTTTTCTTTTTCACCAAGTTATACCCCTTCCTTTCACTACATCTCTTTTTCTCTCTCTTCAAGTTAGTGATTTGCTTTTTCATGATAATTTCTCAAATTTTTAATGCTGATTCCTCTTTTCTTCCTCTTTGATTTGGTCCCAAAATCGTGTTGATTCATGAGGTAAAATTTGAGTTATGAATATTTGAAGCTAACAGTTACTATTCACATTACTATTTAACCCATAAACCCACATGATTTTATGATGATTTTAGAGCTTGAATATGTTATTTCTACCTTGGTTCTTTGCAGTAAAACTATAATCTAATAGTAATTAGTTGTTTGGTGGAAGAAAAACCTTGAAAAATCTAAGAAACTAATATGCTCTTCTTTCTTGTTTTTGAAGAATGAGGAAGATCTTTGTGAGATTTGTTTGATTTCTTGTTTACAGTTGCTAAGGTGAGTGATTCATACCTTTTCTTGTGAATTATATTGTATTGGTTGATTGTGATCCTCTAATTATGGGAGTAAGTTGATAAAAATGGATATTTATGATTGTATGATAAAATTTGAGTTTGAATGGCCTTATTGATATATCGATTGGTTTTCTGTTAAAAAAGTTAAGTTTTAAGCATGTTTTAGTCCTCAAAATATGCTATGTAGAATTCCTATGATTTGATGTAAGATTGGAGGTTTTTTCCCCTATTTTTCTTCTATTCATTTACAATTTCTAGAATTCATGAGTCGAATTGCCACTTTTACACCGTCCCTACGATCATACTCATAGGAATCGAGTTGTGTTGTATTTGGCAATTTGAATTAGGAATTGAACTAAACTTTTGCAAGTTGAATCGAACTATCCTACCCTATTTTTCAATTACAATCACGATTCTAATTGCGTGCATAACTTAGACTTCTTAAAAGTTTTCAATTTTTGGTAAGCAGGCTCGCATTTTAAACTAGATTTTCTTGAGTTGAATCGAATCCTTCTTAACTGATTCTTGCAATTCTAATCGTGATTCTACTCAAATTTCATCTGTGATCATGCTCATGATTCTAATCACACCATCAAAATTTTACACTTTTTCAAGCCAAAATTTCCTCTGTCTAAGACATCTTTTATCCCTTTTGGTCTAATCTCCTGTGAATTCTAGCTACCTTGAATATAGAACTTAAGAAATCCTAATTGAGCAACTCATAAGCCAATATCAATAAATCTAATTATTGTCTACATATTGATATTATGATAATAATCCTAATAGTTGTTATAATTATATGATAAAGAATGTGGTTGTAATAGTGATTGAATATGACTCATGTGGTTAAGAATGTGATTGAACATGAATATTATGATATGGCTATTATGAGTATTGATATTGTTTAAAGCTAAGAATTCCCTATGAGACATGGGATGCTATATGATATATGATGATGATGAAATGTGAATGATGTGATGAGATGTAGGTGAATGAACCGGATCTCGAATCTGTGCATTTTGATATTGTGTGAGGGATAAGGCTGGGATTGTGTGGGATAAGGCTAGAATAGAGTAATAAGGAGAATTTTGATTGCTATCATTTATTCTACCCTCTTAGTTGAATTATTATTTTGATAAATTTTGAAAAAGATATAGAGTGATTTGACAAGTGATAAATGATTATGATAGCTTGAGGCCATAACTTATGGCTGAATTAACATGGTGTGAAATAAAAATAAATGAATGGCTATGATTTTCATATGCATTACTATTATTAAGACATTCATAAGTTAGGTATGGATGTATCTCACTAAGCCCCAAAGTCACTCTTTTATGGATTTATTTTTTTAGATTCTCAAGAACTTGTTGATAAACCACTCCCAGAGAAGTAATTATGAATAGCAATCCATTGGAAATTACATCTAACACCTTTTCCACCATCATGTCAAGTCCTCTAGGTATATATGAGATTAGGACTCATTACATAATCATTTTGAATCTAGTTGGGTGTGAAATATTTCGTAAAGTTGAAATCATTCCTATGGAACCCCCAAACATCCTATTGATGGCCTTAGGATAGTTTGATCCCTAAAAGTTTTACTATCTTTACATATTTTGCTAATTTTTTTTTAAATTGGTAAATAGTATGACCACAAGGCTTAGTTATATTAACCTATGCTTTTGGTTTCAAAGTAAGTTATAGGTTAATCTAACTTTTGGTTACCTTGCCCTTGATAGAATATTGGGTGGTATGAAAATGACTTTCAATTAGGAGGTTGTAAAGTAATTTGGAAACCTATGGATAGCTTGTGAACAAATGTTTAATTTGGCATGTGCCTGTTGGGTAATGCCATGTTTTATGTTATGAAACATGTTCATATTCTAAGTTGTACCACTTGTATTTTACAAGTTTTTAATATTTCAAACCAACAAATTGAAATTGAGTAAACGTACCTAGTAATAGTGAGACAAGCATGAATAGATATAGGGAATGGAAAACAGATAAAGGCTGGTGACTATCAATAAAGGATTGATACTCATACTAGTCATGGCCAGGAAACTGGGCTGCGACACAATCCTTATTGGAAGTTCACACAATTGATGGTTTATGAAGGTCTTAGCAAGGTCTGTTTTGGATGTGGAAGAGTTGGCCACTAAAAGTTCTCATGCTTAAGAAGACCAGGATGTTTTGTGTAAAGGTCCCCATAAGCTTATGGTGGATCCCTTCCTTTTTGGTGAATCTCTGGTTATTCCTAGCTTATGTCCTAAATCTATAGCCAATTTGGAGTCAAACTTTATGAGTTCCCCTATTTTTGCAAACTGGTTATGTGCTTTTGGCATGTCCAAATCAAGTCAACATTTTATCTTAGGGAATGGAGAAGTTGACACTACCAATTTTGGTGAGGCAGATATGGTTAAGGATAAGCATGGCCCTTAGATTCTAGTGGAAAGAAGAAAAGTTAAGTTCAGTGGAAAGAAGTCAAATGCTAAAAGAAGGGAAAATAAGGTCTTGGTGGTTTATTGTTTGGTTGAATCATCAAGCCTAAAAGAAAGGAAAATAAGGCCCCTGATGGATTTAAGTCAGTAGAAGCCTAATCCAATTCCAAAATCCCTCTTGAATTGTCTAACTCTACCTCTTCCTAGTCCAAGCTTCTCTTTTTTACTACCCTCAAGCTTCAAGCCCAAGTTTCTGAGCTTATGGTTCTCAAACCCACTATTATGGCCCCTAGTTTCTGAATTTTTGTTCCTAACCTAAACTATAATCTCATATAAGTTTGATCAATGATCTTCATTTTGCTTGTAACTCCCTCTAGTCTTTTCACTGATCATGTCTGGAGCCAAAACAATTCCTTCCACAAGTATATGTCGAATGAGAGTGAAGTATCCTTGAACATTCCAAGGATCATTTGGAGCTCTTATCTTAAAGAAAAATTCATGGAAGCCTCTTCATAAATGTTTTGATGGATTAGCAAATATCTAAACCATGTGATGGAAGAGCATGATCTAAAGCTAAGTAAGGCATGAAAGGAGATAAACCCCTTTAAGAAGTTTTTGAACTTTGACAATTAGTTTCTCTTCACTAAAGCTGAGGAATGAGAGCTTATTCCTCCTGAGATCATGCATGCAGATGGTCATCCAAAATGGACTCTTTTAGGTTTTCCCTTAACTCTGCTAGAACTAGAAGAAGAAGTCTCAGTTTTCTCTCTCTTGAGCACATTCCACACCAAGGCAAGGAAAAGTTGAAACCTATTTATTCAACTGCAGTTGGATATTCTAAAGTAAACAAAGGTTAAGAAAACTCTACTAGTAGAGAAACTAGAAATTGGTATGTCCTAGTAGAAACAAGGATAGAGGAGATTCCAATAAATATTTCTTCGTTATTAAAATAACATTGGGGCC
Organism: Saraca asoca; assembly: GCA_026873985.1. NCBI lineage: Eukaryota > Viridiplantae > Streptophyta > Magnoliopsida > Fabales > Fabaceae > Saraca > Saraca asoca. The sequence goes on from JANHAO010001596.1 coordinate 19,143, forward strand.
AGTTCTGGCTAATAGCCTCCCACCTAACTCTGACTCCAATGATGTTTGTTAGTTATGGAGCTAACAAGCCACCTTCGGATGTTACTAATGAAAAACCTTTGGGATAGGTATCTAGAACATTTGGGTGTGCTTCACCTTGATTTTTATGAGGCTTGTGGCAAAGTTTGTTTGAAAACAAAAGATAAAATTTTTGGTCAATGTTGAAACCAAATTGGATAGGGATATGCTACTACCAGTCTTCCCTTTAACAATGTTGAAATGACTAACACAATGGGGTCTGCCTGAGGTATCTAACTCCTTTGGAATGATGATGAAGCAGAAGTGGAGATGGTCAATCACTCAAAGCAGGAGATTCATACCTTAGTCTAGGTAAGCCTTTGCTTCTCTATTTTGGTTTCTTGGTTGTATTTAAGCAAGCCCTAAGTTTTCCTTTCATAAAATCCTTTGGAATCATCTTGAAATTTTGCTTTTTCATATGATTTTCCCTAGTTAGCTCCTAGTGATTTCATTAAACTTACTAGTTAAAATAATAATTCAGGGGGCTCCTATAAATTGCTCTCGAGTTGACCTATGTAATTAATGCTTGAACAGATGTAATTTTATTGATATGAGATTTTTTGAAACTATGTTTATGTGGACTAGCTCTAGACCTAATTCCAATCGGATTCTAAAATGTCTTGATAGAGCCTTTTGTAATCCTAAGTGGAGGCTGTTGTTTCCCAAAGCCTCAGTCATTCATCATCCTAGAATTAAGTTAGACTATTCCTTATTTTGGAGGCCATTTTCCCAATTTTTCCCCTATTAGTGTTAAGCTTTTTAGATTTGAAACCTATTAGATTTCTCACTTGGGTCTTTTACCTATTGTTTCCAAAGAATTTGCAAAGCTTTTTACCATGTTGTTAAGAAGTTTATTAAGGAAGTTACTTGGTGCAATCAAAATGTTCTCAAACATAAAAAATGTATTTTGGCTAGATTTGGGGATACTCAAGCTAGTTTTAAAAGGTACTTGTCTAAGTCCTTATTTAGACTAGAGAAATCACTTCAGAAGGAATATATTTGTACTTTTAGGTAAGAGGGGCTCTTAGGTCTAGAATGGATTGGATCCATGATGGGGATAGGAATACCAGATTTTATAATCTATATATGGTAGTTAAAAGGAGAAATAACAAAATTCTCAGACTTAGGACTAAGGTTAATGAGTGATTAGAGTTGCTTAGAGCTATTAAGGACCTTATCTGCAACTCCTTTGTTAATAGATACTATACCAAAAGCTCTAGCTCCGATTGGGTTTATACCCCCTAAACAGGTGGACAATTAGGATCATAGATGATTGGAATATGTTCCCTTCCCATGCCCTTAGCACTTAGGAAATTCTTGGGGCTATTAGATATTTGAAATTTAATAAAGCTTTGGCTTTGGATGGCTTACACTAGGGGATTTTTTGGAGCTTTTGGGACAATGAGGGTGGCTCGATGATTAAGTGCATGAGAGATATTTTTATTTAGTGTACAACCTTTTGTTGGCTTAATTGAACTCTTATCACTCTTATTTTGAAAGGAAAGTTACAAGAGTTGGTGAATAGCTTTAGACTAATTAGTTTTCAAAGATCTTAATGTTGAGGCTTCCCCCTAAGTTAGGAGAATTGGTGTGGTTCTTTCAATAAGCTTTTGTGTTGGGTAGGAAAACTAGAGATAACATCATTATGGTGAGAGAAATCCTACATGCTATAGATAGATCTAAAGCCAAAGTTGGACAATGATGTTCGAGATTGACCTTGAAAAAGCCTATGATTTTGTCGAATAGAGTTCTTAGGAAAGTGCTTAATTTCTTTAATTTTCAAAAAAAAAAATGGATTGATCATGATTTTGGTGTTAGGCAACACTTACAGCATTTTTGTTAATGGTACCCAGTTGGATCCTATTTCGCCTACTATGGTCTTAGGAAAGGAGATCCTTTTGTCCTTTTATATTTTCATTCTTTCCATGAAATACCTTTACTTGATGATTAAGGAGATTTGCATAAATAAAAGGTGGACACTATTTGGAAATCTAAGCTGAAAGAAATTAGATTGTACAGTAGAATAAAATTAAATATTTAATTTTAAAGAATTGTATTTCCAAACCAAGGTCGATTGCACATCATTTGAATTAAAAGAAAAACAACTAAAACAAAAATATACCTTTCTCCTTGTTGAAATGTGGTCTGGAAGTTCATGAAGAGAGACCAAAGCATGTCTTGTCTAAGGCAAGCCTACAAAACCATCCTTCACTTGTCACACTTCCATGCTAGCATTGGTAAACGACGATTATAAAGAGAAAAGGAAAAAAGAGAGGACAAATTTTCTTGATTAGCTTCGTACATGGGCACATATGAATTTGTTGACTGACAGCTACAACTCTTGTAATCACTATTGTGAATTAGGGTTTTTTATAACTCTTGTAGATATCCTTTTACAGTCATCTCATTATTTGTCTACCAAGTTACCTCTCTATAGATGACTACTAGGTTTTTAGGAATCTTAATTAACCACTATTAGTGAATTTGAAATTTTCTAAAACACTGTCTAATGATACAAATAAATAAACTTTTTATTTATATTTATTTTTAAGAATCCTAGTTAATTACTATTTAATGAACAAGGAATTTCTTAAAGCATTGCATAAATAAAATAAATAAATAAATAAATAACTAAATAAAATCTTTATTTATGTTTATTTATTTTCTCATTAATTATCTCATAATTAAATTTTCTCTCTAAATAAATAAATGTGTATACATATGATATTATGTTTGTGACCCCTTAGATTCACATTTAAGCTAGCAATAAGACATGATTATTCATGATTAAGTTAAAAAATTTTAATTTAATATTTAGAATTAATCTCATTATTCTAAATCCCATAAATCATGATTAATGTCTAGTAATATGTCATGAAGACCTAGTTAGTATGAATTATAAATATAGACATTTTCAATTGTAATTAGCATATAGTACAATCCTTTCATTCATTTAATGTCCTGATTAAACTTAGGATATGGTATTAACTCAGAAATTTTAACTATTCAATAACTATGTATCCATTCCTTTATGCATGACATTTGTGAAACTAAAAAATTCCTTTTTAATTTTAACCTACTTTGGCCAAGGATTTCTTGAGTCAAGGTACTTAGGAAACATAGCACATTCTCTCCTCATTTTGAGAAATGATGAATCCCTTGTTAACATTCACAAACTTTCATACATAGTAAAGCTATACCCATGTTTGTCCCTTTTATGAATCCTAGGAATTAAAACAACCCTAAAGCATAACTGACTATATATAAGATTACTATAATGTCTCAAGTCTAAGGACCAAGCAACAACATTGCAATATATATTCCTAATCATTCTATAACTAGGTGCATTTATGATAAGGGCTTGTAAGGAATTTCATTTCATGATCGTCATTCTATGCATGACTTCATCCATTAGCCCTCTTGATATATGGACTTTTATCAAGCAATATTTAAAGCATGTATGACAAATAAAATACCTTTATTAGCAATAATTAATTTGAATAAAATTGTTATAAAATCTGTCCTATTACATCATATGTAATTGACTTAAAGGGCACAATTCTAACGGATTCCTATTAAATTGGGTGTTTTGCCCCATTTTTCAACAAAAAATACTATTAATGTAGGTTTTTTTAAATAAGCCACATGTAAATTAACTTGGAAAATGGCTAAATAGCTTAGGCCTTATTTGGCAATAAGCGGATTACATTAGTGATTAGCTAATTACATTAGTAATTAGCTGATAACTGATTGTATTACTTAATAGCATTAACTATTTATATAAAGAAGTTTAGTAAAATCAGTTATTTTTTATTAATTATTTATATGTAAAATTACAACTAAGGATATGAGAATATTTTATAATTTATTTGAGTATTTTTTACTTTAATAATATTTTAAATTTTAATATATTATTTATTATATTAAATTTTCTTCTAAAAAATTGATCATTGTAATTTTTTATTTATTAGATTTTAATGTAAGAAATAAATAATTATAATTTATTATACTTATTAGATTTTCCTTTGAGAAACAAATTTGTAACACCCTGAATATTCTAATATATATATATATATATATATATCAATTTTTGGTAATAATTTCAAATTTATAAATTTGAAGTTATAAGAGACTTAGATATAATGAAAATAGAAAATATAAAATTTTGAAAATTAATTTCTATAAAACTCTGAAAATATTGAACTAAGATTATGAATATGGATTGAGTATGAAATTAAAGCCATTACAAAGGTATATAATTTAACTAATTTATATTAAAATTTTGTGATCACTGGAAATTAGCAAGTATGTTAAATTTGAATTCAAGATGGGAACAATAAGAAAGTTACTAAAAAAGGAAAATGGTCAACTTGTAGTTATTGATAAGTTGACCAAGTTTTCTTTTTTTACCTTCCAACTAGTTGGCTTCCCTTTCTTTTTTTTTTTGGCCTTTAGCTTATTGAAGTCATACAGACTTCCTTATCTCTTCCTCAAGCTTTCAACTTCTCTCTCTAGCTTTACTCTCCCTCAACAAGTAAACTCATTAATTCTTCCTATTATTTTCTCAAATTTTTACTACTGAATCTTCTCTTCTTCCTCTTTGATTTGATAACAAAATCATGCTGATTCATTGGGTGAAAATTTAGAAATGAATTTTTTAAAATATCTATTACTATTCACATCACTATTCAACCCATGAATCAACTTAATTTTCTTGGTGTTTTAAAGCTTGAATCTGTTAGATATAGCTAGTTTCTATTAAATTGAATCATAAGCTAAATATATGTGCTCAGTTGAAGAGAGAAATCTTTGGAAAAGTTTGGAAGCTTATAGACTCTTCTTTGTGTTCTTGAAGAGCATATACAGATTTAGTGTGATTAACTGCACATTTGTATTTCTAGATAGCAAGGTGAATATTTCTTACCATTCTTATGAATTAATACATATTTCTTGATTGTGATTTATTGAATAAATGAAGATAGTTGATGAAAATGGATTATGTGACTGTGAAGTATGATTTATGATTAAGTGGTTTGATCAATGAACTAATTAATTGGAGAATGAAATGAATGGATATTATGTATTTATGACCCAATAAAGCATGTAGAAATAAGATTTTATAATGAGATTTTGCCTTATAAATTGTTTCGCCTATTTTTCTACTATTAGCATGCAAAAATTTGTCCATGCGAGTCAAATCGCACCTTTTGAATTGAACTCACAATCCTGCTCATAGAAACCCAGTAGTTTTTCTTGACCAATTTGAATTGAATTTTGAATTAAAATTTAATGATTGAAATTGACCTTCCCTGTTATATTTTTCTATTCTATTTACGATTCCAATCACGTTTGAAATAAAACTTCTTAAAAGTTTTCAAATTTAGGTGAGTAGACTTGCATTTTTAATTACATTTTCTCGAGTTGAATCAAGGTATTCACAAATAAGTTTTCCGATTCTAATCACAATCATGCTCGTTTTCTTCAATGATTCTAATTGCAATCCTAATTGCACTTTTATCAAATTTTATATTATTTTAATTAATGTCTACTTCTCCTAATTTTACTCTAAATTAATTAAATTACTGTATAGTGAATCCAAATAATTTGAACATAATAAATAGAGTTTATAAAAATATAAATCATAAGTTAAGAACAAGGAATGAAATTATTATGTATGCAAGAGTATTCAATCAATGAATTTATAAACCCAAGTGATTATGAGACAAGAAAATATAAAGATAATAATGAATGACTGTGATTGTGGAAATGCAATTACTATGAGTAGTATTATGGTGTAAGTATAATAATGTACATGAAATATTGAATAGAATATGATAAAGCTTGTTTCTGTATAAGACAAGGAATGATTTAGTGTATTTATTTTGAATACCATGAATAATATTGACATGTGATCATATGATATTGATAGGGTGTTATGGAGAATTATGAACCGGATCACGGATCTACACATTCTAAATTGATGAGTGGGATAAGGATGAATTGGAGGGTAAGGCTAGGTTTATGTAGAATAAGGCTAGATCAGAGTAATAAGGAGATTTACGTTTCATGTTATGTAATATTTAGATGGCTTGGTATCATATGAATTGCTACAAAATATTATTATGTGATTAGAATGCAAAGTGAGCTAATTGTTGTCCAGTGGCTTTGAGACCCTAACTCGGTATCATGCTTAAAAGTAATATAATGTAAGTTTCTTCATATATGAATCTCTGATTGTCAATGATTGCTTATGGAAGATTCTATGAGAATTAGCAAAACAGGTAGGTATCAATACTTGTGCTTGTACATGCTTTGCAGTTTAATAAGTTCATAAGTCTGATACATTTTATTCACTGAGCCCTAGACTCACTTTTTAATGGATCTTTTTTACAAATTCTTAAGATACTGCGTATCCCATCCTAAAAAAGTAAGAGGGATAATAATTCGGTTGAAATAACAATTAACACCTATACCACCATGATATCGAGTTCGTTAGGAAGTTATTAGATAAACATCCATTGCACTATCATCCTAAATCTGTCAAGATGTGAAGTTTTACATGATGTGGAAATCATTCCACTTGAACTGCAAAATGTACTATTAATGATGCCCTAGGATGGTTCGACCATTAAAGGTCAACCATCAAGTTAAAAACTATTTTACTATCTTTTGAGGACATGTAAATAAATAGGGCCCTAGAGCTAAGTTACAGTAACCTATGTTTTGGTAATATGGTAAAACATAGGTTAAGATAACTTCTTTTGGATGCCCTATCTTTTGAAAAGTGTTTTTGATGGTTTGATAGTGGAATTAAGCACTAGAATGTAGATTGGGTAGTAGTTGTTGTAACTATGAGACCTATTTACACTTAAGCAAAATTGGTAGATGGCCTATTGGGCAGTACATTGTAGATTAATAAATATTGTATATATTTTCTCATGAGTAACCATATATAATGAGTTAGTCACAATTTAGTCACCTTTGTATTAAGGTAAGATAATTCCAAGAATAACTTAAGATAATGATAATAGGCAAAAATGGTAAAAGGATGGTGAATATCTAATGAAGGAGTGATATTCATGCCGATCATGACCAGGGCTTTAGGGCCATGACATTTGTTAGTATTAGAGTAATGGTTTAGGATAGACCTATCAGAATAAGCTTGCATCTAGAGTCATTTAGGGTCACATAATAGCTGTGCTTTCATTAAATGTTAATAGGAATAGAACCAGTAGTACATGTGCACCCAAGAACACGTACTACTAATACCAATCCTGTTGACTTGGTGAAATGTGTGTCAGTGTAAGTAGCATGAAATGAAAATTGTCTTATGTCTCGAGAATCTAACTAATTTTATGATGTAAACTATGGTGAGAAATAGAAGGCAAAATGATCAAGAAAATGAATCTAGTCATGAAAGATTGTTCATTGGATGAAATAGTCCCCATCGTGAAATTGATGAAAATCTAAAAGTTCCTCAATGGGTGGAAAACTTAGTTCAGCAATTGATGGATTGCCTAATACATGCATTAATGCAAAATCAAAACTAAGATCAGAATAGGGAGCCTAAATAGCATAGGCAAAATGTAAAAGATCGACTTTCTCTAGCTAGAAATGAGCAAGAGAATAGGTTGAAAATTGTTCATGAATTCTTGAAACTAAAACCACCTTGATATTCAGGAACAGATTCTTTTGTAGACCCATACCAATTTCTGGATCAAATTGAAAGCTATGTTAGGATGCTACAATGTCCTGAATCCTTACTGATAGAATTGGTAGGCTATTAGTTGGATGATCTAGCACATTATTGGTATGTGGTGAGCTACACATGCGGAATAGTTAACTTAGGTGATGTTCCAAGAAGTTTTTATCAATAGATTCCTTCCTCCTAGTGTCCAACAAGCAAATCCTTGGAGATTTGAAAATTTAAGGCAAGAGAATATGTCTATAAGTGAATATGATCCTTAATTCACTTATATCTCTTGGTATGCTACTTATTCGATACCTAATGAAGCCATGAAAGTAGAAAGATTTGTACAAAGACTATGGGTTTATTATTTTGATTGTGTTAAAATTGACTCAAATACAACATATCAACAAGCCATGAATCATCCTTTATAGGTGGAGTTGAGGTCTAAAGAACATCGGGAGAGGGAAATGTCATCTACTAGTAAAAAGAAAATGCACATTAAAGAGACTAATATAGTTTAGAGTGGCAGATCAATTCCCATTTGTGAAGTACAACCAAGTGGGTGGTGAGGGAATTTTTCTGGATCATCTTGATCCCAAAATCTAATTGCAAGAAGAAACATAAGAGGTCAACCTATTTTGACCACTTCTATTCCATTACGTGGAAGGAGTATACGCCAGAATTAGGGAAATTTCAATGTGAATATGCAAAAATGCAAAGTTTGTAATACATGTCACTAAGGACCTTACAGTAAAGATTTGACTGGATGTTTTCAATATGATCAACGAAGGCATAGGGCAAAGGAATGTCTTAAGAATATAGGTGCCTCAGGGTACAGTATAAATTATCAAGCAAGACCTCAAAATCAATTAGCAGCACTATCTGTGACCTCAATAAGAGCACCTACTGTGTCTAGATGAAATGATGGGTGAGGCAATCATGGACAAAAAACCCACTGAAGCCACAACAAGAGTTTATAATCTCACTAGGCAGGAAGCTTAAACATCAAATGTTGTTGCTTCAGGTCCTTTGAAAATACATGATCTACAAGCTCAGTATTGTTTGACCTTGGAGCTACTCATTCATTTATCACAAAGAAATTTACTACCATGTTTAATGAACTCGATGAATCAATGGAATCACCATTGATAGTGATAACCCCGGTTAGTGAGACTTTCTTAGGTAACCATCTATTCAAAAATTGTGTTATGACCATAGGGGATAAGCAAGTAACTGCAAATCTAGTGGTATTAGATATTGTTAATTATGATGTAATTTTAGGTATGGACAGGTTGTCTCAGCATCGTGTGTGAGTGAACTATTTTGATAAGAAAGTTACTTTTTATGTGACTGAATCTTCTACTGTGTTTCAAGGAGAATGAGTGGCTAAACTAGTCAGGTTGATTTCAAGCATACAAGCTTGGAAATTGTTGAATAAGGGGTGCACAACTTATTTGGCTGTGATACAAGACCTAAATCAGAATGTTACAAATCCAGATGAAGTTCTGATAGTACAAGAATTTCTTGGTATATTTCTTAATGAGTTACTTGGATTGCCACTAGATAGGGAAATCAAGTTTAATATTAATCGTATACTGAGCATAAAACCTATTTCTATTCCTCCTTATCAAATGGCACCAATAAAGTTTGAGGAATTGAAAATTCAATTATAGGAGTTACTAGACAAAGAGTTCATTCACTCAAGTGTGTCATCTTGGGGAGCACCTTTACCTTTTGTAAAGAAGAAAGATAGATCATTACGATTGTGTATTAACAATTGCCAATTGAATAAAGTGACCATAAAAAATAAATATCCCCTCCCTTGTAATGATGACTTATTTGATCAACTGTAAGGAGCAAAATATTTCTCAAAATTTGATTTGAGATTGGGGTACCATTAATTGAAGATCTATAAAGAAGATATACCTAAAACTGCCTTTCATATGAGATAAAAGCATTATGAATTTCTTGTAATGTTGTTTTGATTGATGAATGCCCCAGCTACTTTTATGGACCTGATGAACTGAGTGTTCAAACTATTTTTGGATAAATTTGTGATTATATGTATTAATGATATCATGATCTACTGTAAGAATGAAGAAAAGCATGATCAACACCTGCAAATAATGTTGCAAACACTACAAGAGCATGAACTTTATGAAAAGTTCTCCAAATACGAGTTCTAGATGACTAGGATTAAATTTCTTGGGCATGTCATGTCACAAGAGGGAGTAGAAGTAGATCCTTAGAAAATAGAGGTTGTAGAAAATTTGCTTGCACCCTCAATGGTCATTGAGATTCATAATTTTCTAGGATTAGTTGGATATTATCAAAAGTTTGTTAAAGATTTTTTCCAGATCACTACACCATTAACTAAGCTTACTCGAAAAAGGAGTACAATTTGAATGAACTCCTACCTGTGAAGAAAGTTTCCAAAAATTCAAGGAATGCTTGATGATAGCCCTGGTGTTAGCATTACCATCTAGATCAGGTGGTTTCATAGTGCATTGTGATGCTTCACGCATTGGTCTTGGGAGTGTATTAATGTAGAATGGAAAGGTAGTTACACATACGTCACAACAATTGAAGAAACATGAACAAAACTACCCTGTTCAAGATCTAGAAATGGCAATGGTAGTTTTTGCATTTAATATATGGAGAAATTATCTATATGGAGAAATGTATGAGATCTATATAGATCATAAAATTTTAAAGTATATCTTTGAATAGAAGGATCTTAATCTTAGACAAATAAGGTAGGTGAAGCTGGTTAAAGATTATGATTACTCAATATGACATCATCTTGGCAAGGAAAATGTAGTTATTGATGTATTGAGTCACAAGTCAGTGAGTATAGCTTATTTTCTTTCTAAAGAAGAAAAAGTGTTGTATTTTTACCCAAAGTTTGAAAAGATTAGAGTGTGATTAGAAGTTCCAAATCAAACAGTAATTCTCACCCATATGTTAGTACAATTAATCATAACTGATCGTATTAAGGAAACTCAAAAACAAGATCCACAATATCATATTCTTAAACAAAAACGGGAAAAGTAATTGAACTCAAATATTGCAATTGGTGAGTTAGGAGTGCTAAAGAAAGAAGGACGATTATGGGTCCCTTCAAGGATCTGAGAAGATTTATTGTATCAAGTTTATAATTCATCATATACAATACACCAAGGTGTGACTAAAATGTATCTTGATTTGAAAGATATGTTCTAGCGGGAAAGCATGAAATGTGATGTGCTAACATAAATAACAAAGTGTCTTACATGTCAGCAAGTGAACAGTGAACATCGGTGACCAGCAAGATTATATCAATCTGTTAAGATTTCGAAATGGAAATGGAAAAGTATTACAATAGATTTCTTAGTTAGATTGCCAAGATCGATGAAGGGTAATGATTCAATTTTGGTCATTGTTAATCATTTGACTAAATTAGCTCATTTCTTACCTATTAAGACAACTCATTCAACTGCTCAATATGTGCAATTATACCCTGATCAAATAATTCCCTTATATGGTGTGCCATTGACAATTATCCCAAATTGTGGTACTCAATTTACCTCTCACTTTTGGCAGTCATTTTAGCAAGCATCAGGTACTCAACTATAGTTTAGCACCGCTTTCCATCCATAAACTAATGGTCAATTAAAGCAAACAATGCAGATTCTAAAGGATATGCTCTGAGCATGTGTAATGGAATTTGAAGGAACTTAGAAAAAGTACTTGCCTCTTATTGAATTCACTTATAACAATAGTTACCAATCTAGTATTCAAATGGCACCATTTAAGGTGTTATATGGGAGGAGATGTAGATCTCTAGTAGGTTGGTTTGAACCTGGGGAGGCAAAGTTATTAGGGTTACCATCTTGTAACGAATGCAGTTGAAATGGTACAATTGATTTACGAAAGAATGAAGGTAACATAAGACAGACAAAAGTCATGCATGAATAATAGATGGAGAGACCTTGAATTCAAGATTGATGACTGAGTGTTTCTCAAGGTATCCCCTATGAAAGGAATTATGTGATTCGGAAAAAAGGGAAAGTTAGCATCACGGTGTGTGGGACCATTCAAAATTATCAAACACGTGGGAGTGGTGGCATATCCATTGGAGTTGCCAAATGAAATGCAAGGAATTCCCCTAGTGTTTCATGTCTCTATGTTGAAAAAGCATATTCTGGATGAATCCCACATTATCGAAGAAGAATCAATTCAACTGGATGCCAAGTTAACTTACAAAGAGCAACCAACAGCTATCCTTGACCAACAAATTCAAAAATTAAGATCAAAAGAAGTTCCTATGATCAAAGTACTATGGGGACAACATGACTAATAAGAAGCTACATGGGAATTGGAAGTTGACATGCAAAAGCAATAGCCACAATTATTTGGTAAGGAATGAATATAAGAATCAATATTTGTTCTGGTACATTTATTGATGATATTTTGAATTCAAGGATGAATTCTTTTTTAAGGGGGGATAATTGTAATACCCTCGAGTATTCTAAATATATATATATATATATATCAATTTTTGGCAATAAAATAAGAAAACATAAAAAAAATTTAAAGATTTCAAAATTATAGATTTGAAGTTATGAGAGACTTAGATATAGTGAAAATAGAAAATATAAAATTTTAAGAATTAATTTCTGTAAAAATTTGAAAATATTCAACTAGGGGTACAAATATCAATTGAGTACAAAATTAAAGCCATTATGAATGTATATAATTTAACTAATTTATATTAAAATTTTGTGATCATTAGATATTAGCAAGTATGTTAAATTCTAATTGAAGATGGAAGCAATAGAAAAGTGTCTAAACAACTTATAGTTATTAAGAATTTGACCAAGTTTTTCCACTTTACCCTCCAATTAGCCAGCTTCCCTTTCCTTTTTCTTAGGCTTTAGCTTAATGAAGTCATGTAGACTTCCTCATCTTCTTCCTTAAGCTTTCAACTATTCTCTACCTTCATTCTCTCTATACAAGTAAGCTTCTCAATTCTTCCTATTATTTTCACAAATTTTTATTGCTAAATCTTCTTTTCTTTCACTTCGATTTGATAATAAAATCATGCTAATTCATTAGATGAAACTTTAAAAATGAATTTTTGAAAATTTCTACTAGTGTTCATGTCATTATTCAACCCATGAATCAACTTGATTTTTTTGGCATTTTAGAGCTTGAATCTATTAGATATAGCTAGTTTTTGTTAAATTGAATCATAATCTAAATATATAAGCTT